>JNCO01008380.1:0-11291 GCA_000785685.1 Uromyces viciae-fabae | reverse complement strand
ACTCAAGCTTTGACCCAGAAAAATCAACCAAATGAATATTCAAGACCTAATAATCCACCTTCAAAACCCCTTTATGAAGCTAAGCCATGTCTATATTGTCACAGAGAGGGCCATCCAACTTACAGATGTCCAGAATCCCTTGAAGATGAAAAACCGAACTTAGTCAGAAAAATTGGAAGAGATTATTATTTACCAAATGGAAATTTAATACCTTATAACCCATCTAGACCAATTAGACACATAGTAGCCACAGAATCTGTAAAAGTACCCAAAGTTAACAATCTGGAAAGATCTGAAGGAGCACCAGTAACTATTTTAAAAAGAGAAGATAGCCAACAAACTACACTCACTTCTTCTTTAAATAAAATTGAATGGGAACCTCCTCAAATTAAATCTGATAGTTTTAATAAATTTGTATCAAATGGAGCTACTACTAGAGGAGAGGCATCAAAACAGAAAAAGGTTAGAATTGAAGAAATTCCTATGGATATTGATAAAGAATTTGATTTTCCAGGATTAGTTCATGAAAATACTCCTGTTCAAAATACTAAAGAAAAACCAAAGAAGGAACCAGTTACCCAGCTTATAAATGAGTTAGAAGGAAGTAAAGTGTCACTCACTTTTTCTCAGCTCACTGTAATTGCACCTGAATATACAGAAGGAATAATTAAAAAATTAATAGATAGAGTACCTCAAAATAAGAAATCAGGACTTACTTATGTCTGTAATCAACAAAAATCAGTTCCTCAGTTTACACCCACAATGGTTTGTCAAGAAGATCCAGAACATAAAGAATACCCCTGTTTCTTTTCTTGTGCCCTTGGTTTTGTTAGTACAGAAATGGAAGGTGAAAAAGTATCTTTCTTGGTAGATTCAGGCTCAATGGTTAATGTTATTCCTCAAAGTTTAGTTATGGATTTAGAATTAGCATACTCAGAAGTACACTTACCAATGTCAGGAGTTGGAGGAGAAAGATGTGATATTGTTGGAGTAATTGAAAATTGTCCTATTGTTTTTGGTAAATTCACTGCAAGAGCTCATCTGTTTATTTCACCACAAGTTAAGCAAAGCATACTAGGAAGGCCATTTCTTTTTGATTATCAGTGTAGTTTATCTTATGCAAAGAAGGGGGAAATGTTGTCTTTTTCTGGAGAAGGAAGAATTGTGACTGTACCTTTAGCAAAAGTAGGAGTTGAAAAAGGCTGGGATCAGAGGTCAGAACTAGGAACCAGGGTCATCAAGTCTTTGTTATAGATATGGGCACTCTGGCATAGGATCACTCATCAAAACTAGCGGAAGAGATAGGTTCTAGGGTGTCCACATTTAGTTTAAGCTGGTCCAAAAATTTATTTTTTGAGGTTAATAATTATTCTGAAGTTTTGTTACAGTTATCTAGAAAAATACAAAATCGTATTAAAAAATCAAAAATACAAAAACAAATAAAATTAGTTTCATATCTTTTCTTCATTTTAAAATCATCAAAATCACTAAGAAAAATTCAAGAAAAGCTAAAAAAAACAGACCATAAAAATATAAAAACACAAAAATTAGTTTCAAATCATTTTCAAAAAAAGGTATTTCTAGAAAAAAAAAAACCCTACAAAGGAAAAAAACAGCTGCTAGGGGAAGGATTTAGCTCCACATTTCAGTCAAGATTATGTGAAAACTGGAAAGAAGGAGGATTATGGTTTATGACCAAGTACAAACCTGTGGATAAGAAAGTCAAACCAGTCAATAAAGCAATTCCACAAGCACTTAATCCACCACTTAGAAGGCCTGAATTGTCAAGAGATCCTTATCAGACACCACCTACTCAATTTCCACCTGAATTCTATCACACACCACTTACTCCATTTCCACCTGAATTTCAACCAACCCAGAAAGTAACAGCAGAAAGACTTAAAGTAATTAGCTTTGGACCTGAAGGATGGTTAACTCAAGAGGAAATAAAACTGTTCTTACACATTATTGTTTTAAGAGAAAAAGCATTGGCATTTTGTCGTGAAGAAAGAGGTCTGTTAAAACATAGCTATGGCTTACCTTACATCATTCCAGTAATAGACCATCAACCTTGGCAGAAAAGACCTATCCCTGAAGAGATTTGAATTTATTGCTAATAAACTAAAACCAGACTGAAAGAAAAGTAAAGAAGTAAAGATTAAGAAAGAGAATCAAAAAGAATAAGGAAAAGATAATGAAGAAAAACAAACCACAGGTAAGATATAAAGTTTTTATTTTTAATGACAATGGACTTGAGATAGATTGAGCAAAGATATAAAGCAGACTGATAGAAAATGAAAATAACAAATAAAGAAAATAATAATGAATGAATAAAATAGAGTTGGTTCTTTTGACTTCAAACAAAGATAGAAATGAGATAATAAGAGAATGAAAAAAACAAACAACAAGTGTGTTAACACTAGACTTAGATGAACTTGAAGATAAATTCTTCTTGATTGATTTTTAACAGTGGAATACTAATAATTTCTTAAGGTAAAAAAGAAAACTTGAAGTTAGATAGAGTTAGAGGTCATTCATAAAAGCCATTTGGTATAGTTACTTTACTAGTTTTATTTCCTCTGAGATTGGACTTGAAGTGATTCTTGATAATTCCAAAGTATAACTTGAGAAATTTAAGAGTTGAAAGGAGCAAGTGATTACTACTCTGAGAGACAAGTCCGGAAAGAGAGAAAAAACTATAATGGGAGAAAAGGAACCCCCTGGCTTGTGATTTTAGACCACAAAAAAACTCAACAATCCCAATACCTGGATCAACAGAAAGACTTAAAGTAATTAGTTTTGGACCTGAAGGATGGTTAACTCAAGAGGAAATAAAACTGTTCTTACACATTATTATTTTAGGAGAAAACGCATTGGCATTTTGTCCTGAAGAAAGATGTCTGTTAAAGCATAGCTATGGCTTACCTTACATCATTCCAGTGATAGACCATCAACCTTGGCAGAAAAGACCTATTCCAATACCTGGATCAGCAAAAGAAGAGTTTATTGAATTAGTTAGAGAAAGAGTTAAAACAGGATTATATGAGCCCTCCACCTCTAGTTATTCAAGCCCAGTATTTTGAGTAAAAAAACATGATGGAAAATTAAGAGTTGTTCATGACTTACAAGAGCTCAATAAAGTCACCATTAGACATGCAGGTTTACCCCCAGAAACAGAAGACTTTGTTGAATCATTTTCAGGAAGAGCATGTTATGGCTTGGGAGATATTATGGGAGGGTATGATGAAAGAGAATTAGCTGAAGAATCAAGGCCACTCACAACTTTTGACACACCTTTAGGAAGATTTAGACTTACAAGATCCACAACTTTTGACACACCTTTGGGAAGATTTAGACTTACAAGATTACCTCAAGATGCCACCAATTCTGTAGCTGTATACCAGGCCCAAATGATGTGGATCCTGCAAGATGAGATTCCTGAATATGCTGGATAGGTGCCACCAATTCTGTAGCTGTATACCAGGCCCAAATGATGTGGATCCTGCAAGATGAGATTCCTGAATATGCTGGAGTATTTATAGATGATGGAGGAATTAAAGGACCTAGGAGTGATTATGGTGGAGCTGTTCTTGAAGAAAACCCCAAAATCAGAAAATTTATCTGGGAATTTGCCATTACTTTAGAAAGAATTTTATTTAGAATAGAGGAAGCTGGACTTACTGTTTCAGGGAAAAAGTTTGCTTGCTGTGTACCTGCACTGGATATAGTTGGACATGTAGTTTGCAAAGAAGGAAGGAAAGTTTCAAAACAAAAGAAGAATAAAGTACTCACATGGCCCAGACCTAGGAATGTTACAGAACTCAGGGGATTTTTAGGAGTTGTTGTCTATGTCATTATTTTTATTAAAAATTTATCAGAAATAGCAAGTAGAAAGAATTTTATTTAGGATAGAGGAAGCTGGACTTACTGTTTCAGGGAAAAAGTTTGCTTGCTGTGTACCTGCACTGGATATAGTTGGACATGTGGTTTGCAAAGAAGGAAGGAAAGTTTCAAAACAAAAGAAGAATAAAGTACTCACATTCCCCAGGCCTAGGAATGTTACAGAACTTAGGGGATTTTTAGGAGTTGTTGTCTATGTCAGGATTTTCATTAAAAATTTATCAGAAATAGCAAGTCCACTTAGAAAGCTCACTAGGAAAGATGAAGAATGGATTTGGGATAAGTGTTGTGAAGATTCTTTTGAAAAGTTGAAGGAAATAGTTGGTCAAGACATTACCTTAAAGAAATTGGATTATTCTGAAGAAGCTGGGACAATTATTTTGGCTGTGGATTCAAGTTCAATTGCTGCTGGAGGAGTACTTAGTCAGCAAGAATTAGACACAGGATTAGCCAGGCCAGTTTTATATGAATCAATTGTTTTTTCACCTGTAGAGTCAAGATATTCTCAATCCAAGTTAGAGTTATGTGGAGTAGCTAGAGTCCTAAAAAAGTTACAAAAAATACTTTGGGGTCAACATTTTAAGTTACAGGTAGATGCAAAATCCTTAATAGAAATGATTAACTCACCTTCTTTACCAAATGCCCCCATGACTAGATGGGTGGCTTTCATTCAACTATTTTCTTTTTAGACACAGGATTAGCCAGGCCAGTTTTATATGAATCAATTGTTTTTTCACCTGTAGAGTCAAGATATTCTCAATCCAAGTTAGAGTTATGTGGAGTAGCTAGAGTCCTTAAGAAGTTACAAACAATACTTTGGGGTCAACATTTTGAGTTACAGGTAGATGCAAAATCCTTAATAGAAATGATTAACTCACCTTCTTTACCAAATGCTCCCATGACTAGATGGGTGGCTTTCATTCAACCATTTTCTTTTGATATTGTTCATAAAACTGGAAAAACATTCACCTTACCTGATGGATTAAGTAGAAGACCTGTGGACTTGGAAGAAGAAGGAAAATCAGTTTTGGAATTTGATGAAGAAGAACCAACAATCAAGGTTTGTTTTGGACTCACAAATTTCAATTTGGAATCAGAAGAACTTTTTGAATGGGAACAAGAAGGGTATTGGATGGACATGAAGTTCTATTTAACAACTTTCCAGAAACCAGAATCTTTGGATGCTACAGAATTCACCAAAATAAAGAAAAAATCAGTTAGCTTTTATGTACAACAAGGGAAATTAATGAGAAGGCACTCACCAGAACCACAATTAGTCATTTCTAATCACCATTACTGTTGGAATCTTGCCCAGTATGGATACTCCAATTTTAGAGTATCAGTTTCTATTTCACTCTCTCTAGTTCAAGTCTTATTTCCTCATCTCAACTCAAGACTTTGTTATTCAAATACTTCAAATATTATCATATCTTCAAGTCACTTCAAGTTGAGATCACTCATCAATTCAGACATCAAAATTAAAGGTTCTTAATCTACTTTTCTTTTCTTTCATATCTTCATTTGTTTCTCAGAATATTGTCTGATATTTTTCATTTTAGTTCTTGTCTGTTAGTTTGCAATCTGGTGGATTTTATCTATTTTTTATATTGCTCTCTTATTGACAAGTTCCTGTTCTTTTTAAGGTATAAATCTCCTTAATTTTTATTTTGTTATATTTCAGTTTTCTATTTGTTTCATTCATTTTCATTCATTGTTCATTTATTAAAACTGAAATATTATTCTTTTTAAGTCCCTTAAATTTTCAATTACCAGTCAAAAATCCTAAAAATGATGCATGAGGAGTTAGGACATAGAGGATTAGAAGAAAATTACCGGAGAATTATTACAAGATTCTGGTGGCCTAACTTAAAGAAATGGGTTAAGATATGGATCAGAAGTTGTGAAAATTGTCAAAAAAGGAGTTCACTAGTTTCAAGAGAAGTTAGAAATCCCACTGGAGTTGGATCTTTATTTCATATTGAATTGGTGATAACTCTGAGGTGGTTAAACAGGAAGAATACTAAGATAATAATAACTATGTTTATTGCTGAAGATAAATCTACGGTGGTACACATGTAAGGGGATGTGAATGGGTGAGGTGGAAAAGAATGTGAACAAGCTCTATTTATAGAGAAATAAATCCTCTTGGGAATACAAGATAAAAACCACAACAACACAGCTAAGTTATGAATAAGGAAACTGTAATAAAACAATAGAAAAACAATAAATACAACTTGATACAAAAGAGTGAATGGAAAAGGAAATATTAAGAATATATGGTCCATGGCTTCATGGAAATATTCTTTGTTAAAGTAGAAATCACTTTCTTCTGATAAAGGAAAGGATTTGTGGTCACTCTGACCTGAGAAAGGAATTTCTTTTCTTTCTTTCTTTTCTTCATGCTTTTCTTCTTTTCATTATGCTTGATATGTAATTTCCTTTTTCTAGATGTTTTCCAACCAGTTGCTTTAAAAGTAAAAACAGGTTTTCTAATATGTATTTTACTTAAGTTTGAATGCATTTCTAAATGCAATTCATCAATCTTTTCTTTGTTATCTTTGAATAGTAATTTAGGTGAAATAACTAATTCATCATAAGTGTCAAAGATTTCTTGTTCAATTAATGAACATAACATTGAAGTTCCCTTTACAGTGATTACTTCCTCAACAAAGAAAAAATCAGTTAACTTTTATGTACAACAAGGGAAATTATTGAGAAGGCACTCACCAGAACCACAAATAGTTATTTCTAATCATCAGTACCAGTCAAAAATCCTAAAAATGATGCATGAGGAGTTAGGACACAGAGGAATAGAAGAAACTTACCAGAGAATTATTATCAGATTCTGGTGGCCTAACTTGAAGAAATGGGTCAAGATCTGGATTAGAGGTTGTGAAAGTTGTCAAAAAAGGAGTTCACTAGTTCCAAGAGAAGTTAGAAATCCCACTGGAGTTGGATCTTTATTTCAAAGGGTAGCCTTAGATGCCTGTCATATCAAAGCAGGAAAATATAAATACCTCATTGTGGCTAGAGATGATTTATCAAGTTGGGTTGAAGCTTCAGCATTGGTAAATTTAAATTGGCCTCAGGATAATAAGGTGTAGTGTTTTGAAGTTTTGATCCAATTTGATTCACTGCCACAGAAAATTCTTTCTTAAATTCAGGTCCATTATCCACAGAAACAGTCTTGATTGATCCATATCTATATACCCAAGATTCTACTAAAAATTTTGCAACAGCTGATGAGGTTAAATTTACTAATGCTGAAGCTTCAACCCAACCTGATAAATCATCTCTAGCCACAATGAGATATTTATATTTTCCTGCTTTGATATGACAGGCATCTAAGGCTACCCTCTGAAAATATAAATATCTCATTGTGGCTAGAGATGATTTATCAGGTTGGGTTGAAGCTTCAGCATTAGTAAATTTAACCTCATCAGCTGTTGCAAAATTTTTAGTAGAATCTTGGGTATATAGATATGGATCAATCAAGACTTTTTCTGTGGATAATGGACCTGAACTCAACCCAACCTGATAAATCATCTCTAGCCACAATGAGATATTTATATTTTCCTGCTTTGATATGACAGGCATCTAAGGCTACCCTCTGAAAATATAAATATCTCATTGTGGCTAGAGATGATTTATCAGGTTGGGTTGAAGCTTCAGCATTAGTAAATTTAACCTCATCAGCTGTTGCAAAATTTTTAGTAGAATCTTGGGTATATAGATATGGATCAATCAAGACTGTTTCTGTGGATAATGGACCTGAATTTAAGAAAGAATTTTCTGTGGCAGTGAATCAAATTGGATCAAAACTTCAAAACACTACACCTTATTATCCTGAGGCCAATGGAATGGTAGAAAGAGGACATAGGACCATCAAAGACACCTTGGTAAAATTATGTGGGGAATCTGGGGGAAAATGGGTTGAATATTTACCATTAGTTTTATTTTCTGATAGAATTTCAACAAAAAGAACCACAGGATACTCACCTTATGAATTAGTGTTTGGACAAATGGCTATTCTACCTGTGGACCTGTAAATGGATACTTTTCTGGGAACTGATTGGACCAATGTAAAGACCACTGAAGAATTACTGGAAGCAAGGACAAATCAGCTTTTAAGGAAAGAAGAAATTTTATATGAAGCTTACTTGAAGATGATGAAAAGTAGAGGCTCTTCAGTCAGATATTGGGATAGAAAACTAGCATCAAAAATTAGACAGCCACTTGAACCTGGAACCCTGGTTTTGATTTATAACAAAAGTTTGGAGGATCAGTGGGGAAAATTGTTTTCAAATAGATGGAATGGTCCTTATAAAGTCAAGAAACAACTTCCTGGTGGCTCTTATATTCTGGAAGAAATGGATGGGGTGGAGCTGAAAAGATCTTTTGCTGCTTCTCATATTAAAAGGTTTTACCCCAGAGGAAGGAGTATGGAAGAAATAGAAGTTGAAGAGCTAGAAGAAGAAGAAGAAGAATCAGATGGACAACTTGGGGGAGGTTATGAAGACTTACTGACTCCTTATTATGAGTTTAAACTGCTTACATTTTGTTGAAGAACAAATGGTGCCACAACCCTTACAAAAAAGGGGCTGGCACCAAATCAAATCTAATAAAGCATCGCGACGGAACCATCGACCGTCTTCCTTGTCCTGGACGTTCCAAAGCCATCGAAGCTGGAGCAAGATTGCCCCTGACACCAAAAGAGGTGGCTAGAAAAAAAGAGACTCATCAACAGGGCACCTTGATTAGCTACTTGAAGCAGCCACAATTCGATCTACGAGTTTTAAATCAGCTTCTCGTCATGTAAAAAACTAGCTTTTGAATTTCAAATAAGAACCAGAACTTAAAAAAAGATGAAAGTTAGATAAGGAACACAGAATAAGATAAAAAGGATAAAGAAAAGAAACAAAACTTTTTAGAAAAGTAAAGCATACCACAAGCTTGAATAAATATTCGATGGCAGATTTTGTTTTAAGTAAAGTTTTTTAAGAATAGAAATAAAGACTGTAATGATGATATAGAATATTTTTAATAGATTTGTATCAGTTTAGAGAAAGAAATAAGAAGAAAAAATAAATAAATAAAATTAAGAAATTAATCATACTGATTGATCTTGATTTATAGATTGATGAAGAATTTATTTCTAGAGATTGTCCCTCTTGATCACCTAAGGGAAGAGTATTAGTTTGAAATATAAAATGGAATTTGAACGTGATATGTATTTACTTCAGTTGTGTCACAGTTATGCTTTTAGTCACTTCGAAGATGATGTTCCTTATTTTGTCTTAAAAGCCAGCTTGACAGATAATAGAAGATTTCAATTATGAGCAAAAAATATGATTGAGAAGATTGATTTTTGTTGAGATATCTTTTCTTACCGGAGCAGATCTTGAAGGAAGCACAGGAGAGTGATTGGAAAAGATTAAGATCAAGATTCTCTCTGAGTTCTCATCAATAGCACCGGTGAGATGAAGTATAAGCTGAAGTGATGGCAAATGGTGAGAGAATCAACGAGGTTTTAGGTTTAGGTTTACTCTGGGAGAAATAAGGGTTTCCACGTTTGCCAGGTGGTTCCTTTCAAGAATTCAACACATTTCATTAAGCAAAATCAAGATCTGCAAGTTCAACATAAAAAAAAAAAAAATCAAGACACACAGTATTAATTAGTTCAATATCATTAAAAATAACAATAAAATAAATAAATAATAAAATCTATAAAAAAAATAAAAATAAAAATAAACTTACTTAAAAAAAATGAAAAAAATAGGAAGATAATCTTTAAAAAAAATGAAGAAAATAGGAAGATAATCTTTATCTTCAAGAGCAGGCACACTATTCCTGTGTAGCTGAGGGTATGGGTGGGCAAATAATAACATCAACAACAGAATCAATAATTACTTCTTGCTAACCTTACTTGCCTTGCATGTCTCCCTCTCCATGGTTGGGGACAACCTGTTAAGTTAGGGGAGGGGGGTTAGTTTGTAATCTTTATCTTCAAGAGCAGGCACACTATTCCTGTGTAGCTGAGGGTATGGGTGGGCAAATAATAACATCAACAACAGACTCAATAATTACTTCTTGCTAACCTTACTTACCTTGCATGTCTCCCTCTCCATGGTTGGGGACAACCTGTTAAGTTAGGGGAGGGGGGTTAGTTTGTGTTTTTAATATTCAATTTTTACAATCAGATACAAAGGCGAAAGAAGCAGTTGGCAGAGTGAGTGATTTTCTGAACTTAGTGATGTTGGAATGTTATTGAGGGATGAAACACTTCATAGTTCAACCATTGTCCCCACCAATGATTGGCGTACACTACTTGAAGCTGCTTTGAAGTCCCAATAATTTTGATTTAAGAACTTTCAATCATAATGGTGAAAAATTGTGAAAAACTTTGCTTATTTGGTTATTTTTAATATTCAATTGTGATTTCTATTGAAAAGTACAGTTATGAATTGTAAAAATAATTTTCATTGCTTTGGTTCTGCCATCTAGTATGTATTTCAACATCAGCTGAGCTTTGTTTCCATCTTGTTTGTTTTTGAATTATAGATGTGTTTGATACAACATTTTGATTTTTGACAACAAGTTCAAGTTGTTTGGAATTTATTCCCAGAATTGTAGTGCATAAATTTAAAAAAAGATACACTGAGAGAAAGAATTTATTCAATTTATTGGATGTGTTTGATACAACATTTTGATCTTTGACAACAAGTTCAAGTTGTTTGGGTTTTATTCCTAGAATTGTAGTTCATAAATTTAAAAACAAATACACTGAGACAAAGAATTTATTCAATTTATTGATTTTTAATTTTGTAAAGCTGAACTTCATAAAATCATCAACTACTGATCAAAGAAAAAGCAGATTCAGTTATATCTTGTGGATTTCAGAGGCATGAAATTTTCAGTCATAACCTGAACATCTTTTACATTCAGTCTTGCTAGGTTTGCTTCAGACATTTCAGCTAATACACTTGAATCATAAAGTTGTCTAGATAGCTTGTCTGGAATGTGTGCATCCTCTTCAACGTTTTCCCCCTCTTCTCGAGCTATGAAGTTTTTTTTCCTTTTTGATTTTCCAATCCTTGAACCTTGATTAATTTGAAAGTCAATTATCTCACAACACTTAGTGAATCCAGAAGAGCGCCATTCTAACTTGAGTTTGCGATGCTTCAAAACCCCATCAATTATTACTTCCTCTGTATCAGAGCAGACCCCAGGATCTTGAAACTGCAAAGCAAGCTCAAAATATCCATTCTGATCACACCACTCCTGTCTTCTCTGAGCAAGCTGTATTGTATTTCGGAAAAAAAAAAAATTATCAAAAGTCTTTATTATGGTAGCAGGGTTTTGAAATAAAACTGCTTACTCTCTGCCTTGCT
>JNCO01008379.1:0-11459 GCA_000785685.1 Uromyces viciae-fabae | reverse complement strand
CCTTTTTAGATGGTTTCTCCTCCCCCCTTCACCTCCAAAACAAACAACCAATCAATTGATCAATCAATCAATCAACAAACAAACTGGCAGAACCGCCAGCATCAATCAATCAATCTGAATCAATCAATCAAGCATCAAACAATTGATTGGTTCAGGAATGAACCGATCCACCGATTCTGATACTTCTCCATTTTCATTTGTCATGTGGATTTCAATCAATCATACTTCAGGAGATTTAGTTTTAGATAATATTTTAGTAAAAGGTGGTGAATTTGTCTTTCCAGATATTGCATTGTGGATTTAATGGTATTGTTGAATGTGCTTGGAAAGCTAATAAGTATTCTCATTGCACCCTCCCTTCTTATTCAATTTCCAATTCTTCCCATAGACGTCTGGTCTATCTTGCCAACTTCCCAAAAGGACTCAAATTGCACTTGAAAAAATAAACAATGGAGATTATGAAAAAGTTGCCAAGAAAAGTGATTGGACTATTAGGGATCTTGGAAAAATACTAGATGACTCAACTAAATATATGTACAACATTTATGCTTATTTTTTTTTTTATCTTAAAAATTTTCTTTAAACTTAACTAAAACCTTTCTTAGTTGTTTTTTTTTTTTCTTTTTTTTTATTTTTTATTTTTTTGAAATCAAACTGAACTAAAATACAAATCTTATTTGAATAAATTGGCTAAACGTTCTATCTCTTCAGTGGTTTTTCCACTCACAACACATTGAGTCACAAGGTCATATTTTTTTCCAATATGACTTTGTGATGCTAATCAATCTAATTTTTCAATTTCCAATTGAAAATCTTTGTCCTTTGTCAGATTTGAAGACTTTGAAGATGAAAAGATTATTTTTGTGTAGAAATTTTATTTTATTATTTTTGTGTTTTTATTTTTAACTGATTTTTATGGATGATTTTATGATGATTATTTAGATATTTTTATTTGATTTAATTTAGACAAGTCACTGTTGGGAGCTGACTTGGACCAAGGAGATTGAAGTGGTAACAAAAAAATAATGCTCTAATGATGATTATTTAGAGATTTTTATTTGATTTAATTTAGACAAGTCACTGTTGGGAGCTGACTTGGACCAAGGAGATTGAAGTGGTAACAAAAAAATAATGCTCTAACTTGATGGATTTATTACCAAGGACAAAGTCATGAGATATAAAGCAAAGACAACAGACCCCCTTGCACATCACAAGAGGGTTAGTGGACAAAACTTGACTAAACTAGACAAGGACATGGGAAAACTGACTACATGCGCAGCAGGACTGAATAAAACTGACAATACGAGTAGTAGGACGAAAAATAACTGTCACACTTGTAACAGGACAGTTGAAAACTAACTAAACGTAGGGCAGGACTAATGTTTTAACTGTTGCAACTAACAACAGGACTAAATAGGATAGATTTAAAAATATATTTAAGATTGATTTTTGATTGGCTATAGCTTGAAGCATAGAAACCATGCTAAATTTAACATTCTTCTCTTTCCCATTCAAGTTTTTTAGCCTCCAATGCAATCCCATGGTCCCATTCTTTTGCTTCAACAGCAACAGCATGATCAAATTTTTTTTCGTCTAGCTCTACTCCCTTACCTTCACTCAGAACTTGACATTCAAATTTCAACTTTTCAAAGTTGAGAGTATCCCTTGCCACTTGTGCTTTACCTGGATTATTGGGAAAAAATATGTGAGTTGATAATTTTTAAATGAAACAGAACAATTACTAACCCTCATCTCTTTTAGCAGCATAGTCCCGATAAGCTTGGAATGGATTAGGGGCCTTGGATCCTGAGGACAGAATGACTTTTGGGGTTGAGATTGAGAGAGTTGGAAGCACGTCTCATCTTCTTCTTATTTAGATTCTTGGTAGGAGAGTTATCCATTGATTCATCTTCATCATCAGTTGAATCATCCAAAGCAATTTCTGAAGGGGTGAGGCCAGCGGTTTTCTTGATACGTTTTTTTGATTTTTTAGGACTCACAGTAAATTCATCATCTGAACCAGAATTAGACTTTTTTTTTGATCTAGATATGGTTGGTGAAGATTTTAATTTTTCCTTTTTCTTTTTCTTTTGAGTCTTGATAGGATCATTATCAATCAATTCATCTTTGTTTTCAGTTGAAGCATCCAAAGATATTTCAGAAGGGGTGAGAACAGTGGTTATCTTGACTGGTTTTCCAACTGGAACATCCTGATTGTTTTCTACCTCCCATAAAATTATTATGAAAACAAATGTTATTAGTTTAGAATGCTTTTCATTCACACCTTATTTTTGCTTTTGTATACCTTATCACTTGCATTCACCCAATCATTCTCTAAGTCATTCTTGTTGAATTTATGAGCCTTGATCTTTGAGGGAGAGAGAAAGAGAGAGAGACAACTTAAAAATAAGTTGGACTTGAGTCAGGATGGTCGAGATGAGAATGTGAGTTGACTAAGTGATTTAATTTCTAAGTCTCAATCTGAGATTTATCATAGAAAATAAGTAACCCTCTGCCTATATCCAGAGGGGGCTAACCACCAAGTAGTAAAAATAGAAAAATAGAACAAGAATAATAAAAGAATAATAAAAGAATAAAATCATGATAAGATAATTATGACAAAGCATAATTATAATAGCGTAAAATAATAATAGTAAAATAATAATAATAATAATGTGATAGAGTGACAAAGCACATTACAATGACAAAGCATTAGTTGAGAGTGATATCATATTGAGACAAAGCACAATAAAATAATTAGTATTTAGATGAGGTGACAAAGCACTATAAATTGACTAGTATTTAAACTAAGGTGACAAGGCACACATAATGACAAAGCATTATGTAAGTATAATAATAATAATGAAAAGTGTTTTTAAGTAAAGAAATTATATGAAAAAGAAGAACAGTGATAAGAGTATAAAAAGAGCTAATAATTCCAACAATTCTCCATCCCTAAACAATCATTCTCTAATTGATTTTGAGTTTCAGTTTCCAACCATTTGTCTAATTGTTCATCATATTGATTCTGAGATTTGTCATCATTTCCTGGTGAAGGATCTCTATTTGCTCCCTGAAAAATTCAATTGAAGTTCACAATTAGTCTCATAATATGATATCAGGCCTGATAAGGGAACTTACCACTGCATTAGAAGATATAATTCTTCTGATTCTTTTTTCCCTAGAATGCATAGAGGAATTACTCATTGAGTCAGAAGTTTGATCATCACTAACATCGGAATCAGAAGTTGTTGTTTTGTTATCAACCTGAGCATCAGCCTTATACCATGGGTTGACTAATGCATGATGGCCCATTAAATTGTTCATCTCCTCATAGAGAGGACACATATTTTCCAGTTTCTCTTCAATCGTTGTGATTCCAGCCTTTTCATCTTCAGGAGTCAGTCCAAAGCCAGTAGAGATTGATTTGGTATGTGATTTTTTGTATTTGTCTTTGTATGTATTGAATCAATCTTTCATTTGTCTGGCTGTAAGATATATTTTGTTTGGAGACTGGTTCCTAAGGTTAATTGCCATAAGTTCAAAACCATTGATTTTACCTTTGGCAGGTCGACCAACTTGGGGAGCCTTTCCAGTGCCAAAGCAAGCATCATAATTTTTTTCAATTTTGAGCCAATTGATGAGGATCAGATAGTCTTATCTCTTCAAGTGGGAAGTAGTAAGTATTAGTTGTTGTTTTCTTGTTACGAGTGTTGTCATCTGAAGAGTTTTGAGTTGTTTTTTTTTTCTTGGGTGATTTTTTTTTAGAGGAAGAACTTGGTTTAGTTTTTTTTTTTTTGGTGGCCTTTTTTGGGAAGAGTTTTTTAGATGGGGATTTTTTTTTGAGTTCCATTTAAGTAAAGGATTTATTTGGAAGTGGAAATGGATGATTTTTTTCAAAAAAAAAAAGGATGGGTGAATTGTGGAAGAGTAATGGCTGGCCTGATTTTTTGGAGCCCCTTAGAATGTAATTTGGGTTATGAAAATTGGTAAAAATGTTATTTTTTATCTCAATAAATTGACACGTCCTGATGGGAAAACATTAAGTAATTGGGTTTTTTATCAACAGATTTGAAAAGTGTGGATTTTTTTAAACCAGTCAATTATGTAATTGTGGATTTGGACATAATTGATACACCCTAATAAAATAAAAATGAAATAAAAAATGTATTATATCTTCTATTTTTGTTATTGATGATGCTGAATCACTCACCAAATTTTTGACTCAGGTGGAAAAGATGAATAAAAAATTACTAACAAAAAAATAAATCATGTAATAAAAAAAAAATTGGTTTGTATTTCACTCTTTTCATTAGATCTAGATACATAAAAAAATATAAAACCTGTAATTTTTCTTTTGTAATTTCCCTTTCTTTTATTGTATGAGAAAATATCTAAACAATTCAACACCCACTAAATTAGCTGTTACTGCTGCTAATTATTGGCTAAATTAGCTTTTAGCTAGCTAAAAGTAGCGGACTTTTAGCGCCCTGAAGCTAAAATTCCCCTACTTTTAGAGTAGAAGAAAAATTTCCCCCAGGGATTAGCTTTAGCTGGTCCAAAAAACAGCTACAGCCAAAAAAATTTAGCTGTAGCGGAAAACCGCTAATTAGCTGGGCGCTAGAATCTAAGTGTAGCTTAGCTGTTGCACCATTGCTTCCGCTTTCATCTCTCATTTTGACAATTGCCCGTTTTTTTGGTCATTGAGGAGGCAAAAAACTGTGGCAAAATTTACATGCACGGCAGAATTTTTGGCATTGGGGGAAGCAGTTGAATTTCATTTTTCAATGGTAGGAATATTAGACTAATTAGTACAAGAGGTGGAAAAAAGGATAATGTGCGACAACAGAGCGGCGGTATTGGTAGGAAGTGACAATGGGTCCAGAGGAAAGATGAGACAAGTGATGCAAAATTTCTTTTTTGTTAATGACGTCATCAGAGAGAAAAAAATGAAACTAATATGGATAAAAAATGAGGATCAGTTGGCGGATGTTTTTACTGAGAGTTAAGAAAGAAACCTTCATTACATCAGTTGTTTTAGGGCAAAGTTTGTGGGGGGATGTTAAGGGGTTATGGCAAACTTTGCCAGAAAAGAGGTGGATGTGGGGTCAAAAGACCATGTCACATATATGTCACTTGTTTTGTAGCTAGTTTTGTACTCAATCCACACAATGAAAACATTAAGGTTTTTGGAATCATTTTCTCAAATTCTTCCAACAAGGGCTACCTTGTGGTTTGACACAGTTCTGCCTCTCCAGAATTGGTAGTTTCCCTCCACGGTCAACCACTCCACCACCAAGTCAATAAAGCTCTCCCCTTCATTGTTGCAATTGGTTGACCAGGAGCAAGGAGGCAAGCAACTCTTCTCACTAGAATTTGTTTTGTTTTGTTTTGATTTTTATTTTTTTATTTTGGGTGGATCTTGTGGAACAGCAAGGACTTGTTGAAGTTTCAGCCAAGGTTGATTTGGTTGATGAAGCAGCCTGAGGGGAAACCCACGGAAAGGACATGGGGGGGGAGCCATTTTGAATGAAAGTTGCAGGAATTGGAGTAGCTGATGGTGGGCTGGTTTGTTCTGTTGGTGGTGAAGGTGGTGTGGTGAGAATTTTTAGGGAGGGGGGTGTTACATTGTCTTGGCATATTTTTCATGTCACAGGGGGGGACATAGGGGGAAGGGGGGAAGAAACAGCAAGGTCCTCAAGTGACAAGACAGCAGAAGCCAACTTTGAATACCCCTAATATAGGCAAGATCAAATTTCCCAAGTTAACTATAAACAATTGTTTGTACTGGTATTTTCCCAATAAGCGATAAAAGAGTTTCACAGTGGGAATCAAACCCGCAAACTCATCATTGGAACATGGAAGAGAGGGACTCCTCAACCACTCAGCTAAATTCATTTTTTTTGTAACACATTTGTTTTGAATATATACCACAAAATTATCCTCCCAAGAAAGTTATGTTACACAAAAGGAAAAAAATCAATTTTCCAAAAAAGTTACGTTACACAAAAAACAAAATCAATTTTCAAAAAAAGTTACTTTAGGTTACTTGACCACACTTTTTTGTTACGTTACCAAAACAACTAATTTGGATAACTAAAAAAAAGTCACGTTCTTTAATTAGCCTACTGTCAAGTACCATAACGTATCTGCCCACCGCTGCTTTCAGGACCAGTTTGATACAATTGCAGAAGCACTTCATGTGAAGTGGAGCTCTATATTATGAAGATATTGCTCAGATATCAGACAAGATATACTATCTTTTACCTTTGAATTCAGCTTAAGCTCAATATTACTTCAGAACATAGTTCCTGGCTTAGATTGTGTGTAAGCACTTGCATCCAAGATCCCCGGTGATCATTTCAACTTTACGGACAGCAACAAGATCTTATTATCATCTCATCATTCTTATACCCAGTCACATTAATTATCACCCCTATTCATACTATCTTCTCAAGCTATCATCAACATATCTATACATGTTATCTTTATATTTACCTACACTTTTCCGGTTTCAGTTGATCATTTCGTATTTTTTTTTCACGTTTTTACTTATTTGTATAATGCGTATTTTTGTTTTTCAGTGTGGAATCATGATTCTATTGACTTTTTGATGAGTTGAGGTCATGAACCTCGTCTGCTAGAGGCAATGCTGATAACGACTGCTGATCGGTGATTTGCAGAGATCCTGTATATTGCATTAACCAATTCAATCCTTCTTTTACGGACTGTGGCTGAAATTGAGGCCGAGCGGGTAGAGTAAGCTCCCCACGAAGAGGTTGGCTGATGAGGGTGCGAATTTTCTCAGGTGATAGGGATGGCTTAGATAACAAGTAAGCAAGTTTGGCAAGTGCACACTACAAAATTAGAAGGAGCAATAATAGGTCATTGTTGTAAAAAAATTGATTCATTGGAGGATTTCTATTTTCAGCTTACCTCCGTAGTCATATCCCTACCGCCAGTGATGCCTGCATCAGTTAAGGCGCGTCCGGTTTCATAGATATCACTGGTCACTGTACCAACTACGCATTGAGTTACACTGACAATGACAACTCCTCGGTCTGTAGCATTTTTAAATACATTAAGCAGTTCTGGATGGCGGGGAGCATTGCCCGAACCAAAGGTTTCTAGTACAATCCCTTGTATTGGTGGAGCAAGAAAGGCACGCACTGATGCGGTGGTAATACTAGGGAATAGACGTAGGACAGCTTTTTTGAAATATAACAAAGACAAAGTGGATAAGTTAATTGATGTAACAGCTTCAATTATTGGTTTTACGCACCAACATTCTCACACATGTCTTGATGAATCCGAAAAGGCTGCTGTTCAACAGGCCTAGAAATCAAATCCCATCGAACTTCAACATTACAACCAAGTTTGACCAAAGGCTCAAGATTGTAACTCTTGAACGCATCAAACTCAACACTACTGATTTTAATTGTACGATTTCCACGCCAGAGACGATGGTTGAAATATAATGAAACCTCAGGTATCAAATAAGTTCCGGAAATTTGTAATGCACCAAACAAGTTTTCTACGGCGTCGTTTCTTGGACAAGACAGTGGAATTTGAGCTCCTGTTAGGATGACACTTTTCCCTAAATTCTCCAACAAAAAAGAGAGCGCTGATGCGGTGTATGACATGGTATCTGTTCCATGTAAAATTACAAAGCTGTCATAGAAATCATAATTTGCTTCAATTGAATTACATATTTTTAAGTAATCTGATATTTCAATTTCGGATGAATCGATTAGCCTTTTATATTCAAGTATGGCGTAACTATATCATTTTTTTTAAAAAAAAAATAATAAATCAGAAATAGGGAGAAAATCAGTGTACAATTGACATTATGTGATGACGAGAAAGAAGGAGTTTGCCTACCGAATTTTTGGACATGCAGTATTTTCTTGCATCACTAAGCTATCTAGCCATTGTGGACCTTTCTCAGTGAATACTTTCAATTGATTACCGTTAAATCCACTAGTTTGATCGGGTGAGATCTCAGTATCAAGACTTGGAGGGGAAAATGGAGTATCTGAGGGAGGTGGAAATGGACTAGTTGATCCAGAGCGGGGAGAATTGAGGGAGACTAATGATTGCCAAGATCGGAAAGCATCAACTGTTTGACTGTTTGTGCATAAGGAGCTGGAACTGGGGTCATGAAAACGTGGCTGAGATCTTAAGCTGAATGGAGGCAAAAAAGTTGATGTTAACAGCAGATGATAAAATGGAACAAGGGTTGGATTGAAATTTCTCACTAATCTAATAAATATCCAGGGAGTGGTGTGTACCCTTTGGGACCCGAGAGCATTCCAATGGTGCCTTTGGAATATGCCAAGTAAGTGGTCAGCGTTTGAATCTGATGAAAAAGTGTGAAAATATCTGGATTGAGAATCAAAATGAATGAAGGTATGTACCACCAGTATAAATGACCAATACACGGGACTCGTTGCTATCTGGATTAGAATGATTTTGATGGCGATGAATCAGCTTAACCCATTGAATGCCATAGTTGAAATGGACTGCAATTTTACAGACCTCGAACGAGAGCAGGGTGATTCATAATTGGCTCTAAGATGGTAATGGGCTACCTCATCTGTGATAAATGACTGAGTGAGATCAATGACACTGTGAAATATAGAAGAGGAGTCAATCAATGAAATAAGTATTTTTCGGTTGAATGAAAGCGATAAAACTCAAGAGTTTCCAATAATAAACAAACTCACTTTTAAAAGAAATTTCATTTTTTTTTTCGGTAAAATCGGAAAAAATCGGGTTTTTAATTCAAACAAATCACCCGATATCTCCCCGGTTCTCAGCGGGGAATAATGCATCCTTGTTGACTATCAATGATGAATTTTAATTCAAGACAAGAAATATTCAAGTTAACTAACACCTAATGAATCCTGATCCTGTTGAAACTCCTTCCATCAAATTTGTCTACGTGGACGATTTACCAGTTATCGATGAGCAAGATGAACATTCTGCATCCGAGCGCTACGAAACGGATGTGAGTGAGTCAAATTCCTACTTGCACCGTAACTCAATCATTTTTTCAATCTGAATCTGTTTCTTTCTGCTAGGGTGAACACAGTGCTAATGCCGATCAGCATCGATCAAAGGGTACTTCTGCTCCAACAGTCATTGAGTTTGAACATAAACGTCGACTTTCACCAACTTCATACGTTGATTCAAGCACTGTAGCCTTACCGCCCGTCTTTCAAGCTTTACCTTCCTACTTTCCTTCTGAATTTTTCGCTACTCGTTCTCATCCCTGGAATAGATCAGGCTTTAGATACTTAGCCTGTGGTCCGACTCATGACCAACCATCACATGATGTGGATTATCCAATTTATTATACCATAGAAACTGTACCACCAGGGTTGGTGAAATGGTCATGGGAAGATCGTAGCAGTTATGTTTACATCACCAAGGATGGACTTTCAGTTACCACGGATAGAGGTTTTAGATCCGCTCGAGCAAATTGCCCCATCAGGGAAGGCAAGTGGTACTTTGAAGTTACTATGGTTCGAGCCGGGGGTGAAATTAATCAGGGCGCTCGATCAGACCCTGAGGAAGCTCATGTTAGAGTTGGAATAGCCAGGAGAGAATCTGGATTGAACGTACCAATTGGGGTCGATGGTTATTCTTATGCAATTAGAGATAAAACTGGTCAAAAGGTTCATCTCTCTCGGCCTCAAAAATATGGTGAACCATTTCAATCTGGAGATGTAATTGGGATTCTAGTTGATCTCCCAAAAATGCGAAAACCACAAGAGGATGATTGGACCGATCCAGCACGAATCAAACGAAAAAGGATACCCATTCGATATCGACGTCAGCTATATTTTGAATCAGCTGAATACACAATTTCTAAAGAAATGGAAGATCTCGAGGAATCTGCACAGCCCGCGAAACTCAAACCAAAACAAGAACCTCACCAATTAAGTTCCGCACCATCCTCACCCAAAAAGAAGAACATTCCGGGTCAAAAGAAACTCGAGGAAACACCTTTATCGACAAATGTTCGCAATGAGGCTACGCTACGCGAGTTGCCTGTGCTAAAAGGTTCACAATTGTCATTTTTCAAAAATGGTGTCTGTCAAGGGGTTGCTTTTCAAGATCTGTTAGACTTCTTACCATTAAAAGCAGATGCATCTCCTCCAAATATTGGACGTGATGATCAATCAAACAATGAGCCAAATGCTGACGGGAACTTGAATTCTAAAAGTGGAGCAACATTACATGATGATGGCACACTTGGTTATTATCCTTGTGTGAGTATATTTGGAGGAGGGATCGCTCGGCTGAACGCCGGACCAGAATTTAAGTTTCCACCGCCTCAACCAATAGATAATTGGATCGACCACCAGCGAAATATCTTGGAGAAAGACGAAACCTCAAGTAATCAAAACGCCATGGTGAAAGAAGAAGTCTCAAGTGATGACGATAATAAATTGATAAAATTTGATCAGAGTTGGAGGGCGTTGTCAGAACTTTATCCCATTTACCTAGCAGAACAACGTAAACTAGATGAGCTGGATGCCATTGAGATCCAAAAGCAGCAAGCGGAGAGTAGTCAACCGATCGAACTCAGTAATAAGTCAAAGAGTACATCCAAACGAAAGCACGCTAATTTAAGAAAAATATAAAAAAACTATAAGAAAAAGTTTTCATTTAAAACAAGATTAAAGATAAAAATTAAAATTATTAGATTGGAAATTAATCGTTATTTAAAATTAAAAAAGAATCAAAAATATTTAAATATATCATTTAAAAATATTCAATTAAAATATTCAAATTAAAATTATCAAATTATTATTATCATTTTTATCAAGATAAAATAATTAATAAAATTATAAAAATATCATTAAAAATATTATAAATAAAATAAAATTTATAAATTAGTATCAATAAAAATTATTATTTAAAATAAAATAAAATAAAAATAAAAATAAAAAATAAATAAATTATAAAAAAAATAGTCATCAGAATAATTGCCTTTAGGTAAAGAAAAGTTTTTATTACTTTTATCTTATTTTATTAGGCTTGGTTATCCGACTCCTGGGTTTTAGTCCAACAACTCCCATTTGTCTGCAGGACGGAAAATGGGAGTCGCGGGTCCAATTTTTTTTTTTTTTTGGGAGTCTTCCCCCAAAATCATAGCAAAAGCTATGCACTCAGAAAAATTCCTCCACCCACAAAACTCACCCAAATGGGCGGAGGAATTTTTTGGGGGTCTTTCATAGCTCATTTCAGAGCTATAAAAATTTCAGCCTCAACCCAGTATTTTGATACATGGGTTTTAGGAACACCGACTCCCAAAATTGGTCCGACGACTCCCGTGTCCGCGGAACGGGTGTTGTCGGACTAATTTCAATTTCGATTTGGGAGTCGTTGGGCTAATTATTAAAAAATCTAATAAATATTGAATTCCAAGATCAAGGCCAAAAAAATTA
>JNCO01008378.1:0-11459 GCA_000785685.1 Uromyces viciae-fabae | reverse complement strand
AAGAAAGAAAGAAAGAAAGAAAGAAAGAAAGAAAGAAAGAAAGAAAGAAAGAAAGAAAGAAAGAAAAAAGATGGATCAGAGAAACAATTCATTGTGTAGTTTTCTTTTCTCTGTTCCCTATTTATCTTGCTTTTTTCTTTCTTTTTGAGGGTTTTTTGAATTTTTCTCTCTTTCTTTTTCTTTCATTCTGTTTTTTTTTCTTTCATTTTTCTTTCTTTTGTCTTTCTTTTGTCTTTCTTTTTTTCTTTCCTTTTGCTTTCTTTTTCCTTTTGTTTTATGTCTTTTTTCTTTTTCTTTTTCTTTTTCTTTTTATTTTTCTGTCTCTCTTTCTTTTTATTTTTAATTTTCTTTTTCTTCTTCTTTTTTTCCCCCCGTTTTTTCTATTCCTTCTCTCTCTTGTTTGTATTCTTCTTCTTCTTTTTGTGTTTTTTTATATTTATCTCTTTCTTCCTAGTTTTCCTTTTTAGGTCTTCTGTTATTTTTAACTTTTTTTGTTTCTCATTTTGCTTATTGATATATCTGTATCTTTCTTTGTTTTCTTTTTTTGCTTTCTTTGTTTTCTTCTTTTACTTTTTTTTTCCTCTTATTTTTTATTTTTCACTGCAGAAACTGTTGTATATGGTAATTTTCTGCCGGTCTTCTTTTACTTTTTTTTTCCTCTTATTTTTTATTTTTTCACTGCAGAAACTGTTGTATATGGTAATTTTCTGCCGGTAATTATTTTTTGTTTTTGTTTTTTTTGCATTTAATTAAAGTGTAGGGGTTTATCTTAGCCCCTATCAACTTATATTCCACGGGACAGGGCCCTTTCATGAAGTTTTGGGGCCCTGTGCAAATCAATTCTTTTTTTTCAATTTTTTTTTTTTTTGGTTAATTTTTTAGGGATCAAATAACCCTTCAAAAATTGTGAAGAATTTCTTTGGGGGCCTTTAGACCCCGGAGAACCCAACCCTCTTTTTATTTCTCCCTCACGCAGTTTTTTAAAAACCGTGTGAGTTTGTGGAAAACTGTGTGCACGTGGTCCATCCGCACGCGGTCAAAACCACGTGGGTTTGCGGGAAGACTGCCTGGGTTTGCGGGCGGAGCGCGTGGGTTTGTGGGCCGGCCACATGAATTTAGCAATGCCCGCAAAATAAAAAGAAAAAGAAAACAAACAAGGAAAAGAAAAAGAAAAAGAAAACAAAAAAGAAAACAAAAACAAAAACAAAAAAGAAAAAGAAAAAGAAAAAGAAAAAGAAAAAGAAAAAGAAAAAGAAAAAGAAAAAGAAAAAGAAAAAGAAAAAGAAAAAGAAAAAGGAAAAGAAAAAGGAAAAGAAAAAAATAAAATAAAATAACTAAAAAGAAAATTTTCTTTGTTTTTCTTTTTCAGTTTCTTCTTCATTTCCATTTTCATTTTTATTTCCTTTTGATTTTTATTTTTCTTTCTGGTCTTATTTTTCTTTTTCTTTTCCTTTCCTTTTTATTTTTGTTTTTATTTTTCTTTTTATTTGCATTTTTCTTTTCATTTTTGCTTTCATTTTTATTTTTATTTTATTTTTATTTTTATTCTTATTTTTATTTTTATTTTTATTTTTATTTTTATTTTCATTTTATTTTTTATTTTTTCTTTGTCTTTTTATTTTTGCTTTTGCTTGTCTTTTTCTTTTTCTTTTTATTTTCTTTTTCTTTTTTTCTTTCTTTTTCTTTTTCTTTTTCCTCTTCTTTTTATTTTTCTTTTTCTATATCTTTTACTTTTTATTTTTATTTTCTTTTATTTTTTTTTATCTTTTCATATTTCTCTTTACTTTTATTTTAATGCCTATCCTTATCTTTTTATTCTCATCTCTAATTTTTCTTTATCTTTCATTTATGTTGTATTTTTTTCCCTTGTTTTTTAGCCACCACACGGCAATTTGGATTGCCGTGCGGTGGCTAAAACCTTAATTATTTAAGGTTTTAGCCATTACACAGCAATTAGCGTGTAATGGCAAAAAAAAAGATATTTACATGGCAATTGGGGTGGGAATTGCTATGTTTTGGTGAATTTTTTGCTGTGATTTTACCGGGGGCCATAACATATACATTTACATATTAAATTACAGCGACTTAATAATCAAATTGAGGCATCTTTTCTTTAATTAGGGCACTCATCTTAATAAGTCTCTCAGGGAAGGTAACTGCCAAAGCGTTAGAGGATAGATAAGGGCCAGTCTACTGGGGTATCAAGTTTAAAAGTGTGGGTTATTGTTGGAAGCTTATTAACTAAAGTCTCAGAGCAGAATCATTGAGTTCTGGAACCTGCAGAAAGGAATCTTTGTGTATGTACAGGATATTTCTTTCCACAGTGGCCTTCTTGTACAACCACCCAAATACATGCACTGAGGAAAAGACTCAAATTGAAATTTTGCTTGATTTGACTTTGAATCAAAAATACTGTATCTGTTGTTGAACTAATCTTTTTATGGAATAGATCTTGAGAGAGATGAGTTCTGGAAAGGCTTCCTCTCTTAATAGATCTGGGAGAGTAAGATAACAAGAATAGAGTATAAGATTCTATATAAAATATGTGTGGCTACTGATGAACTTTGGTTTTTTTACTGAGAGGATGCTCTACATATTTGATACTTCCCAAGCTAGGGGGAAAGGTATAATTGTAAGTACTTCTTATTAATATAACTTATCTGCAATTAACCCTTTGGTTGGGGACTTCTCTGATTGCTTTACTATAAACTAATTTCTAATTCTTATAAATAATGATTTATGATCAGGCTACAATATCAGGTGAGGGTTATCCAATTAGGAAGATGGGGAAACAAAGGAGGTTAGAGGAGGGGTACTTATAGACAAAGAATTACTGAGAGCAGGGTAACAACAACAGTGAGACTGAGTGCCTGTGGTGAAAGAGAAGGGTGAATGAAACAGAAACATAGGCCAAGTGTGGCTGAAACATAGAAAAAAATTAGAAAGAGATGACAACTAGGGAAACAGGGTGCATGGAAACAAGTTTAGAGTAATGATGTCATGGTGGCTGAAACTAGTGCCAAGGTGTCAATGTGTGATGTGTTTTCTTGAGGTTGAACTCTGAGGGCCCTGGGAAGTTGGGTAGTCTGGCTCTCTTTGATGTTTGCCTTTGTGACTGTCCCACCTTCCACATATATATTTTATATTTATTTATACCTACTAATTATTTGCTATGATTCTGGTCTGGCTTACCGCACCGTTTGGTGCCAGAGCAATGGTGAACATCCTGAAGGAAAGGCAAATATCAAAACTCCATAAACTGAGCAAAGAATGTAGATTTGTGACCTATCCAAGTGCAGTAGGTGACATAATTTGCTCCTTGGTTGCGCCACGGAAAAATTGAAGCTTTCAAGGCTTTCCCGTCGGAGAATTTGTATTTTGTACTAAAATGCTGGAGAAGAGTTGCATAAAAGGCCATCTATAGAACGCTAGTCTACCCCAGATAAAGTGTCCTCCGGTAGACGTCAAAAAATAAAACGCTCTGTTGCCCCCCTGATCACAGGTGACAGTTTGACACCACTGCCGGCGCTGCGGTCGTGTAATAACTTTCAAGTCCATCCATCACCAAGCTCATCGTGAGTTTAGACAAATTGCAGAAGAACATAAAGACATCTAATTTCAACACTGAAACTATCTATCCCACTTTATACAGGTTCATCTACCCATTCATACAAATTTGTCTAAGCCAGGAGATTCGCCGAGTCGAGATGATTGCCAAGTCGGTTTTCAATTACTTGGAGCCATATTTACCCTATCAAGTTGTCTATGGAATATCGATGATAGCATTCCTTTTTGAAAGATTTATTATTCCGAAAGTTGATCAAGTATATTCCAATGCCAGTCTAGATCCAAAGACATTATTACCATTTATTATCTCAGCCGTTGCATTATATCTGTCAATAGTTTCAATTTATCATGCATTCAAAGCAGCGTTGAGGATGGTTTGGTTTATGATCAAGTGGAGTTTGATGATCATTGCTGTTTGGTTTGTATTAGCTACGGTGAACGATTTCAGACATCGATCGGAAGGTGGTCATAAAATAGGAAAAGACTTATTTGACAATTATCAAAAAACTTTGTATTCTTGGTGGAATGGTTTTAGTTTGAATACGATCAACTTGAACGATCAACTTGGATTTGACCCACTTAAACTCATCTTGGATCATGGATACTTGAGTTTCTTCGAACCATTTCTCGCTCATTTTCTACCTCAACATCATCAAAAGTCATCATCATTTCCTCCTCCGAATGTATTCTCTTCCGACCAATTTAGTCAAACCAGATCATCAAATGATGCCAAGTTTGACTTGCCCAAACTGCTTCAAGACTTTTGGATTCAATCTGTTCAAACTCCTATCCAATCTATCATTAAACAATCTCAATCTAAATCTCACAGATCTCAAACTGACTCTGGCTCTGGCACCCATAATAGATAACTTAACACAATGAGCGACATTGAACTAAGAATTTTAGAATCAAATGTTTTTTTTTTTTTTTTCATTTATTACAAAAAATTCAACTACGTAATAGACTTTTGTAACAGAGTTGATTTTATTTCCTGTTCAGATTGTGGATACAAATTGTATATTTATATAAACATATATTCAGTTATGATTTTTGGAATATTGTAAATATAAAACTTGATTGGTTTAATTGAATTTGGACTAATCTATATTTCTTGTCAAGTCGAATTTTGATTTCCTACCATCAGATCAAGTATATATGTCAACCTTGACTCTAGATTCTCAACAGATCGCATCGATCATTCAATCAGTTCGCCCTCAACAAAAAATCAAACTTGCTGGTATAGATACTGATGGAGTACTTCGTGGTAAATTGATCTCCGTGGATAAGTTCGTGTCTGCCTTGCACAGTAATGGTACGTTAGGCTGGTGCAGTGTTCTCTTTGGCTGGGTAAGTGCTTTTTACTTCCATTCACAAACTTCTCATCTCATTCATGCCTTTCACAAGCTCATGTTGCTCTATGTCTGCTAGGATTTGCACGATCGCACCTACAACCCCGAATTATCAATCTCAAATAGCCAGAACGGCTATCGAGATCTCATCGCCCAGATAGACCTCAACTCTCGCAGAAATATCCCCTGGGAGGACGACGTACCATTTTATCTGGTTGACTTTCTCGATCCCATCAAGAATAATGCCCCCCTCTGCGCTTGCCCTCGAGGACTCTTGAAAAAAGTATTGGCGAGTCTAAAAGATCAAGCAGGTATGGAGGCACTAGCGGGTATCGAGGCACGTGTTTTCACTGGACTTACCAACAGTTTTATCAATAAGCTATGCTGATCGGTGTGTTCCTTTTTCTTCTCCTCTTTTGATGATAGTACGAATATTTTCAATTCAAAGGTGCAGCGTCATTTTTTTTTTGCTTCATTTCATCATATCACAGACTTTTCCATTTTTTGGTCCATCCTTCAACTCTAAAGAACTAATGATTGTCATTTTTTTCACTCTATCTATCGACTATATTATAGAAACTCCACAATCTGCCAAAGACAAAAATTTTGTCAATTTGACTCCTTTGACTGTCGGAATGCATGGATATTCGCTACTACGCCCAAGCTTAAACCAGCAGTACTATCATGAACTTTTTGACCAATCTTGCGCGTTCCGAATTCCGATCGAGGGCCATCATACCGAAACAGGTCTGTGAGGCTCGGTCAATCCTTTCTTCTTAATCCCCCTCCTCTAATTCATGCGTTGTGATATCAGGACCTGGTGTATACGAAACCGCTCTGGCATACACAGATGCTTTAAAAATGGCGGATAACGCAATCTTGTATGTTTTACGCATTGAGTTTAAATCCTTATAGCTCCCATTAACTCTCTCTCATCTCCGCTTGGGACCAAATTCAGGTTTAAACTTACGGCCAAAAGTGTAGGAATGAAGCATGGGATAATACCTTCATTCATGGCTAAACCGTATTCTGAATTGCCCGGTTGCTCTGGTCATGTCCATGTTTCTCTTTGGTCAATCGATAAGAAGGTGAATTTGTTCTCTGGTCAACAGGCAAATCCAAGCTGGCCAGGACATACCTCACAAATCTCACTAAAAGCCGAACAATTCATAGCTGGACTAATTGTTTGTCTTCCAGACATTATTCCATGTCTAATCCCTACTATAAACGGTTACAAACGGTTGGTAGAAGGTTTTTGGGCTGCCACGCATGTCAGCTGGGGTCTTGACAGTCGATTGGCTTCTTTTCGCATCATTGCACCCCCGAACTGCGATCCCAAAGCGACTCGATTAGAGATTAGGGTGCCCGGCGCCGACATGAATCCACACGTACGTACCCAATAATTTCAGTCATATAGCATATGAAAGTGTCACTGGAACCGGTGGCTGGACTTGGGCTAAAGTTGCTTGCGTGACCTTTTGTCAGTATGCTTTGGCTGCCATATTGTCGGCTGGTTTTTATGGAATCACAAATAACCTATCATTGAAGGAATTCCCACCAGTTTCAGACGGGGTTAAATCAGATGAAGCCAAAAAAGTGATTGCTTTGCCTACCACATTACAACAAGCTACCGAGCGATTCATGAAACCTGAGAGTAAAGCAAGAGAGCTCCTGGGGGATGAATTTGTTGATTTTTTCGGTAGAACGAGGGTATGTTTGGTCTCTCATTTACACCATATCCACTTTGGCTAATTTTCTGGATATTAAAAGCTAACTGAGCTCCAAAATTCCTACACATATTTAGGAGAATGAATGGAAACTTTACACCCAGGCGGTCACTAACTGGGAGACAGAGCGGTGAGTTTACTGAATTGAACACGCATTCCCACCAGCATGACATTTTTTTGGAGAAACTTAAAACACGATTGCTGAAACATTACATTTAGATATCTCGAGTTGGCTTGAAACTTGTTTGGAAATTTGTTTCGGTGTACATTCCATTAGGTCTGTGCAATATTCCAATTAAAATCGTGTCATCTTCAAGCTACCGTATTTCAACCACAACAAACAGATAATTACTTTTTTGTGTTTAGTTCTTGTAAAAAAAAAAAAATTCAAAAGGTCAAGCTTCAACATTGGTCATCCGGCAAATTTATTTTCTCATCCTACTTGCTGCAATTACCTTAATTACGCAACAGCATTTCAATTCTAGCAACAATTTTTTTTTTTTTTGAATGAAGTTAAATTAACTTTCTTTTTCCTACGATGAAAATGAAGGAAAGACGTGTCAATGTTGTTGACCCTAGTCTGAGTGTAGTAAAACAGGTATTTGGGAGTATTTCAAATGATATGAGGCTTTGCTTCACCTAACCTATCTTTGTCTTATTGAGAGCTGGGCAAATAACTTACCTTGGATGATGTTGGCTGACCACATTTTCTATATTTTGGGATTTAAATAAATCAAAAAAACTCCAAACAAAGATAACAATTAATGGGGGGCGGTTTTTGCACCACCCTTTTCCTGCCTGGCACCACCTTTTTTTTTTTTGGTTTTTTTCAAATATTTTTTAAAAATTCTTCTAGTTGATCAAAAATTACCAAACCTATTTCCCAGCCTGCTGAACACCCCCGCTCCACATTCTGAGCTTTTTAGCTTAAAAAAAAAATATTAGGTTACTCCTCATATAGGGAGTACACAATATCAAATAAAAAATATATAATCATAGTTAATGCAGGAAATGTGTTAGAAATTTTGTTACATGTTATTCCACCTTATTAGACTGTCTGATAAAAATTTCAGCCATGGGCACCAGGACAAATCTATGATCACTTGTCTACAAGTGACATCAAAAAGTACAAAGGCACCTTTGCACTTTGCTATGTCATGTGTAGACAACTGATCATACACTTGTCCTGGTGGGAGAGGCAAAAAAAAGTTGCTTTAACATTTACTTTTTCAAAATTCTGGTGCATGCACCAGTTTTGGCAAGAATAAATTTTAAGGAAAAATTATACTGCCTCCCCAAAACGGGTGGGTCAGCTACGCTGCAGATAGCATTAGTGTACTTAGTGTTAGGGTTTGTACTAAGCTAACAAGAAGTTACAGTTAGTGCATGATTTTGGACACTATCTCTACAAAAAATGTGATTTTTTTTGCTTGTAGCATTAGCCCAGCAGTAGGGTAGCATTAGCTGAGCCATAAGAAAACCAGATAACACTACTCAGATTCACCTGTAGCAGGCTTGTAGCAGTGCTAGCAATTCAAAAAGCTACACTAACATATGTAGCTTAGCTTGCTATAAGCTACACTACATGTTAGCGTTAGCCAAGAGTCAACGGTGGGCCAGCTACGCTACTTGTAGCATGTAATGTAGCTTATGAAGCTACACTGCAAAAGTGGTACTGTAAGCGGTTTTATTTTTGCAACTAATCCGGCGTTTTTTTTCCCAAAAAATAATAATAATTTAGTATAGTGCAGCGTAGATGCCCCAAAAGAAAGTTAACACTGCCAAGATCTCCTGTAATCTGTAGCTTAGCAGTGTTATTTTTTGAAAGCGCTACACTACAGTAAAGTGTAGCTCAAGCAACCGCTATGATACATATGAGGATAGACCTGTTAGTTTTTGCAAGCGCTACACTTCAATTTAGTAGTGCAAGAAACCAATGTAGCATATCATGTGGTTTTTACAACTTTAGGATTCTTCATTTAACTGGTGTTTTTTTCAAAAAACAGAAAAATAAAACTTTTGATAAATGATAAAACTTGATTAAAAAGAAGCAAGAGTCAGCAAAAAAAAAAAAATGAGTTGGAATTAACTACTTTTTCTGGAAAGAAAGAATTGAAACTTTTTTTTTGAAAGAACGAGTTGAAACTTTTTCTTTTGAACAAAACAGAAAAAAAAACTTTTGAAAAAAAATAAAACTTCCTGAAAAAAAAAGCTTGTAAGAATAAAAACAAAAAAAATACATTTCAAACAATCACCTTGATAGCCTGTGGAGGTGATAAAAGTAATGAGGCCATTTTATTTTGTCCTAATGAGGGAGTTCTTGATGGTTGATATTGAGCTGAATGGATTCAATTGATTTAGTGCAATAACTTTTGAACTAATTGTCTCATTTTGTTGAAACTTGGTGAAAATGAAAGCTGAAATTGTCATCTAAAACTTTTTCTCCAATGGATTTGGCCAAAAGTCGCTTGTTTAGGAGATCAAGCTGACTGAAGTTGAGTGAGCCAGTATGTGCTGATTTGGATGATCCTAAGTAAAGTGTAATGATTCAAAAACAGCTTTTGAAGGCTGTTGGTTTAATAGAAAGAATTTGAAGAACTAATGGCACAATTCAAGTGAAATGTGTCCAATATTGAACCTGTATTCATCTGTCAAAGGCATTCATATGTTTAATGATTCAAAAAAAGCTATTGGCTTTTGGTTCAAGAGAAAGAGTTTGAAGAACAAATGACACAGTTCAAGTGAGATGGGTCCAATATTGATCCTTCTTTCATCATTTTGTCAAGGAATCACTCATTTTAATCATGAAAAAGGATAAAATAGATAAAAAATTAAAATTAAAAATAAAATAAAATAAAAATAAAAATAAAATAAAAAAAAATAAAAAAAATAAAAAAAATAAAAAAAAAATCAAAAGCCAAAGCATTGGGCATAAAAACTACTAAACAAAATCAAGGAAAAGCAAGGGCGGGTTTGAAAAAACCCACCCCAGTTTTTGGCAGGTTTTCAGAAACAACATTTTTTTTTTTGGAAAATTTTTGGTGGGTTTTGATTGACCTGCCAATCTTTCGAGGTGAGTTTTGTCAAACCCACCAATAAAATTGGTGGGATGGGGCTCAACTGGCCAATAAAATTGGTGGGCTGGTGCTCAACAAGCCAATAAAATTGGTGGGCTGATGCTCAACCCACCAAATCTGGCGGGTGATTTTAATATTTCATGCTTCTTCATGGTGAAATAATAATTTTATTTGTTTAGTCCAATTTAGAGTACCAAATTGGGTAATTCATTGGTGATCTAACAGGATGTTTTTGCAGAGTGTGGCTCAGGCAGTGCGGGTGCACATGAATGACACAACAGTTGAGGGACAGAGGAGCTACTTTTTTCTAGGAAGGCAATGAAATAGTGAGTCAAACTGGAGTGTCCTGCGTGGAGATGACATGCGGCAGTCCAGTGTTGGTGACGCTGTGGTACTCCACTGTGGACTGAATAAAAATATTATTGTTTCACCTTGAAGGAGCACAAATTCTTTTATTATTTTTTTTAAATAGATTCCGCACATAAATTAACCCCTGGTCACTCACCAAAGCCATATCAATAACTCCACTAGTTTAAGAGCTACTTGATGCAGAAGACTAAAATAAGGTACTTAGAATAATTTCACAACATATGATGCATTCAGTATTACATAGTATGGATCACAATAATAGCTATGAGTTTATAACCAATAAATAATAACACATAAAGCATTACAAGTTTCATAGGTAGGGGGCAATGACCTCATTCACTGTACATATTTAACTACCACATGACTTTATATACAACTTAAACATGTTTCACAAGACTCTTACATCATTAAATAGTCACATCATCCATACAGGGGCTTAGAAACATGCCTGGAAGAAAATAAGGAAGGCCACTAGTGCTGTTGTTATGTCTGTGCACTGTACGCACTTCTGACACCTTTTTTCAGTTGTGCCCTGTTTCCATCCCCATTTGTCTATATAAGGAGCTCTCTCCTCAGTGTTTCCCCACATCTGATCATCATCTCACCAGAGAAATATTATCCCCAGTCCAGTAATAAATATACTTACCCCCAAAGAAATAAATAATTAAAAATTTATTAAACCCTCAGTGTGTAGCCATTGCTCAAATCATTTACCTTTCTTAAAGAACCACAAAGGACTTGAATCAAATCCTTTCTAGCACAGCTAACCTGCTTTCCCTCATTCTTTTTCTTTTCAAACCAATCTGAGTGCTGGAAACACCCTCTTAAACTTCCAATTTCTTACCATAAATCAGGTGTAGGCTTGCTCCCTCTTCACTCTGAAACACATCAATACATTAGTTAATTTCTTGTCATTAATAAAGGCAGAGTCCTTACTCATTCAGCCCTTTCTGAATTCTGCCATGAGGGCTTAAATCCCCTAGCCTCTTTTGGAGTCTCACAATGCTGACCAATGCACTACAGAGGGGTGATTAATTTCTGATTTTAATATTCATTCAAGTCAATCGAGCAAAAAAAATTCAGCTCAATTTAAATATGTGAGGTTCTAACTGGTGCTGTTTCAATTTTAGGAAAACTCTGCAACCAAACTATTTAGGCCCTGTTTGGCACCATAATAATGCAATTTACTATTACAAAACAAATTCTAAAAATCACAAAACATGATGAGAACCACAGAAACTATCAAGTCTTACTAAATTAATGGTTAGTTGCATCAAATCTGTTATATTGAAATAGTATCAGAAATAAACAATTAGGGTGTTAAGTGATGATGCCAGGGGGTTCCAACTTTGTACTTACTATTTAGCCTA
>JNCO01008377.1:0-11459 GCA_000785685.1 Uromyces viciae-fabae | reverse complement strand
CAAACCCAAGGAGTCTAAGAAAAAACATGAATATTTGTCCTGACAATGAGTGAAGGTTGTGTGTTTTAAGTACAAGTTATTCCAAATATACTCAACATCAGTTTGTGCACATTTTTTTGATGGACTATTCTAATGTACTGTCATATAAAAAAGCGGCTTTGCTGGATTAAGATTTACTGCGCAAGCAGCTAAATAATATTAACTTGCCTTTTCCGGTTAAACTCTCCGCTCGCAATCACGTGATCAACTCAGGATCTTGTAGATCCTCAGCACATATTCATTACATCCTTTTCCGCATATGTAGCAATCCGGTTTCCTTATCTGGACACTCTTGCATCTCACTCACACTTCTCTGCATACAGCAACACTACTGCTCTTTCTGGTTTCTGTGACTGTAGGCCGGGTCCAAATTTTTCCTCCTCTTACTCTTGTTTCAGCCTTCTTAAAAGTATTGACCAATTCAGTTGTACTCCTTCACAACCAGTTGCTACTTTGAAGCCTGTACATTTCTTATGCTATGCCTCTTTTCTTCATCATACACTTATGCCTTATTTTATTCTCATCTATAAAAGCCCTTGTACTTTCTTTCTAATGTTCCTCACAAAATTACATTAAGTTTCCTAGCACAAATTATTTCCATCAAAGCCTTCAGAGCCTTGCACTTGAGAGATCCCTTGAAGTAAATCTTTGAACCTTCTTTCAATACCTGACTCACATTCCAATCTTGAACCTGAAGTACTTCAAGTAGCAGCCTATTGCTGTTGGTTTTATTTCCCTTCATTCCTAGTGCCCACCCATCTGCCTACACCAGCCGCTGTGTGACATGTACCAAATTCCAAGCCCCAAACTCTCTAAATTATACCAAAAGTTGATTAGCTATAAGCTGAGTATGGTTATGATAATTAAGGGGGCACTCAAACATGCACTTACAAGTGTTTTCTTGTGTTGTTTTTCCACAAGTTTTTGCTATGATCCTCAATAAAAGTTTTGAATATTTCCTATTTCTATTTATTTTTATTACTATAATTATAGTGTCACAGATGAGATTTGTAGCCCTGATAAAATTGTAGTTTATCAGCTTGTGTGACTGTAATATTTTTTTTTATATTTTGTCATTCTGAAATAAAAGCTCATCAAGATAGAGCCATTTTTCACTCAAGACAAAATTTTCCAAAGATCCTATCTCAAAACAATCATCAACATTTTCAATCCTAAAGCCCAATATCAAATATAAAAAAAAGGTAGAGGAACCTACAGCTGACTCGGCAAAAGCAATCCATGGTTACAGAGGTCTAATGTATCAGCCTCACCCTTCAGCCACATCTTATACCACCAGTTTGTCTCTGCAACAAGTTTATTGTAATCAATTAGGGGTTATTGGATAGAGTGGAAAATGCTCAAAACTCAAGCTTGGATTGCTAAAGACAAGATGAAAACAACATAGAGCTATTTACAGGCTCAAAGTCTGGGAGAGCCCAGACCAAAACACACAACAAAGCAAACAAAAAAGGGATGATTCATCCCTGGACCAAAAATCATCAAGGTGTCGTAAGAGGGCGTTACATTGCCGGGTCGTTGCTAAAAAGAATGTCACGAAACCCTTTGCATGAAGCAAGGGGCTTTGGTCCTACCGTGGTTTTGCCCACGGGCTTGTAGCCCTGCTACATTCAAATTCTCACTCCATCAATTCAAAGCGGTGTGGTGAACCCTCATATAAAACTTGTACACTTTACATCCAATTTCTCAAACTAAGTAAATCCCACTTAGGCTCATATCACTTCAGCTTTCTCAAACATAGCTCATTCTCCAGTCGAGTCTCTCTTTCTGTAGATGATACCTTTCCCACAACTCAGCAATGGACACCAACATCAGTCCCCCAGGTAAGTTATTGCTGGTTCATCAATTTTTTCTTTCCACTATATTATCCATCATTGACATCTGCTGTATCCCCAATCCTGAACATAGCCAGCTGAAATTCATCATCACTTGGACATGGCTATACCAATCAGTACGACTGCTCTATTGCGGTTGCTGGACCAGTTGTCATATCAATCACATTAACCCTTGTCAGGAGCGCACTCTAGCATAGTTACTCAAATAAACTGCCCTCTTGGGTGTTATCTCGACTTATTTTCACCAGCCTTTGCCAGGAGATACCCAAAACATACTGGACTATCAATGTGAATCCGCCATTTTCCAATCACTTCAAATGTTGAGCAAACTCATTGTCTATACTTTGATCCTCACGCAATTCTACTCATTATCATTTAGCCAACAAAGAAATTGGCCTCCTACGAGTTTGACAATCAAATCCAATTCTCCACTGATCAATCACTCCGCACAGCAAGCAATATCATACTTTTTGTTCTGATCTTTATAACATTATTCCATTATCATACCGTCAAACAATTAAATTGGGTTCCTACGATCAAATATTGGCTCCAATCTAAAACAAACAACTCATTCTTGAAGTCTGTACATCTCATTCAACCTCATTTCTCTGATATACGACCCATCACACCAACTTTATTGGCCTCTAACATTCCATAAAATATCCATTGAATAGTAAACTTTCCATCGGCTTAACTTGGAAGAATGTCTATTGGTTGTAAAATCAACCATCTGGTTATTGTCAAAGGGCCGTTTGACATCTTTGAAAAGGTTAAATACAAATTCAAGACAGACAACAAAATAACCAAAGTAATGAAGCAGTCAATCAATAGACCCTTGGAGACACATATTTGAATAGCGACTCTAAGAGCTTGGGAAATTAAAGAACCTAATAACATTGAACTAAATCAAGCTGAGTTTCAAAAAAAAAATTGAACAAACAAGTATATGGGATTGGAGTAAAACAATTACAATTACAGGAAAGATTTAGACAATTTATTGGAGTGACGAAATGAAAACGATTGGGTGTGAATCTATTTTATTGAAAGATGAATGGTTTTTATTTTGTTGGAAGGATGGAAATGCATTCAGAAGATGATGAAAATGTATTGAAAGATGAATGGTTTTTATTTTGTTGGAAGGATGGAAATGCATTCAGAAGATGATGAAAATGTAAAAAAAAAACATCTCAAAAAACTAGCCCAAAAATGATCTAGCGGAGGAAGACCATGAAATCATCAAAAAAGAAAAAAACAAATTGGTTTAGTGGTTGTCTTTTTGCGAGTGGTCCTTATCCTCAAGAATGGGACAAAAATTTTAAAGCACATGGTGGACGCAATCAGAACTTAAAACGTAGAAGAAGGGAAATTTTTTGCTGATGATGATCAATATCCATCAAATGATTATGAATCTTTGCAAATTGAACTTATTGGTGTAATGAATGGGGTATTTTTGAAAATGAAAACCAGGTCAGCAATAATTTGATTGGAACCTCAAATTTAATCTTGAAAGAATTGATTGTGTATTCTTGTTTTCTTCATGACATATATTACATTTTAAATTATTATTAAAATAACTCACAGTTCGACGAATTAATAAATTGGTTAAACTCAAAAGGAATTAGGGAACATGATTTAAATCTGAATTTAAAAGAATGGAAAGAATATATTTCTCATGGAATTCAAGATTGAAATAAATTTTTATCATTGTCATCATGATAAACTATAAATACAATAATGTCATCAAGATTGACAACATCAATAGTTAATTATCCAAGTAAACATTTATTCATACCAAATACAAGTCAACGACTTGATGGTCACTTAATTGATAAGGATGAACTATTGCTAAAAGAACAAGTTGGTAAAAAAAATATTTGAAATTTCACAATGTTAATCATGAATACAATGATGAGAGTTCTGCAAAATATGAAAGTTTGGCCACATTAAGTATTCATAATGGTCAAAGTATGGCCACTGTTGATAGCTTTATTCATAAAGATCATCTTGGCGGGGAAACTGATAATTAAAATCACATATATTTTTTTTTAATTTCCAACTTGTTTGCTTATCTTCTTTTTTTGTTCTTCTTCAAATTAAATTAGTTGTTATCCTTGTTTTGAATTTTTTATTTATTTTTTACATGTTTCTTTTGCGGGGAATAAAAATTATTTTGTTTCAATTAAATCAATTAAACTTTTATTTTACCCTTCACAAACTCTTATAGAAGCATCCATCAGTGGTTAATTCCTTCGTTTGTTTGACCAAGAAAAAATCTATACTGACCTGACCTGTGAGCTTACTTGGATTGGAGATTGATTTTTGGCTAACCATTGCCAAAGTTATCCCTGAGCTATCTCATCTTGGTATCTGATGATGAAATACCAATACGGTGTAAATTGGACCGGTTAGCTAGGTTAGCCTAGCAGTTCAAGATTTAAGCTGCAGGCCAAACTAAACAAACCCATTGGGATGTTCTTAAAATGTAAATACCTTTTAAATCAAACAACTTGTTATTTTTCCTTTAAAAAAAAAACAAATTAGCAAAAGATGCACACAAAGAACAAAAGAATTGATTCATTTTGATACTTTATTTTCACTTCATAGTCTGTAGTAACTCATAAAATCAAAACTGAATCTGATGGTACACCCTACTACTGTATTTGGAAGTCATTAATCAAAATATATATATATAACTAGAATAGGACAAACATGTTTTTTATGACATATGGCGAGGCACCATACATCTTGCAGAGTCTTGAGCTGCATAGGAAACCTCCTCACCTTGAAAATTGCTCCAACACCGGATATTAACACACAAGGCAGTGGGAAATTATAGATTTCTCTGTTATAAGAGACTGAACCATATTTCTGACAGGCAAACTCCAAGGGAATGAAGTATCTATTCTGCACTATGAATACAAAACGGAGTAGTTTTTTCCGGGTAAGATTAGACCATCTCCACCTTGAGATTATATTATTGAGATTATATTATTGAGATCATATATGCTTTAAAATCACCAGTCCAAGATCCTAATGAACAGCCAGAACTCATGGCATGAAATCCGGTGTTATACAGATTGTGAGTAACCAAATTCCTTTTATAAATATTCATGGCACACCTTATCTGTAAACTTAAAAATCCCTGAAAAATACAAAATTTCCAAGAATGAACACCTAGAGAATTTTGGTTTAAAAGCTTTATAGAGATCATGAAAAATTCAGCTGATAAGTTAGAGTTAGAGATAAATTTTTTTTGTGAGATATATATCAGTCTCCAGCTATCTAACTCATTAAGTATTGATATTTCATCCTATGGTATTGGGGTCAGAGTCCATTGAGGAATCCCCATGCAGATTTCCAAGCAAGAATGGTGGTTAGCCTGTGGTGAACAAAGGCGCTGTGTGAGCTTAGTCATGAAACCCATGGTGAGGATGTTGCTCTATCCAAGCCTATAAAAGTACAAGTATCTTCCAAAGACCCTCCTGCTATGCAGGCTCCAAGCAATATTCCAGGAAAGTGTAGAATAGCTCACATGACATCCAGCTGAGGGAATCTGCAATCACGGATACTGATAAAAATCTTTGCACTATTGGAAAAAATCAGATTGCCCGTGGATGTCAGGGGAAAAATGATTCTTATTCCCTGGAAATAGCTGTAGGATACAAAAAAGTACTTGAAGGAATTAAATACTATTCAGATGGGGATGCTAATTTTCTCAGGAACACATTTTCCATGATTTTTATGATCTTGTGAAAGAGGTCAGTCAGGTTTCATTTGAGTCTCAGGTTCTACTCAAATTTCATTAGCATGTAGGAATACCAGGTGAGAAATAACATCATGACAGCAACCAGATTGCCTCTGTGGAATATTCTATATTACTTTAGTTCCATGGCAGTGTTGGGATGGTTAAATTCTAAGTTAAAATATCTTCCATATTCCAAGTAGCATGAGGGTGCAGTTTAGAGTCTTCTGAAGGCGGCGTATACGCCGCCGGAATCCCTAGTCATAAACTAAACTTGATGGAATAACATCCATTTATCCGCAAATAATCTACCATTTCACAATTGCTGTATCGTAAGTATATCAAGGGTCCCCCCAACTATCCAGCCCAATTTTGTGGTTTAAATCAGAGAATTGCTGAAATTTCTTGAAAGCCAATTTCTTTTATCCCTACCACCCAAAATCTTATCCTATTTATACCACTAAAAATATTATCCCTACCACTCAAAATCTTATCCCTACCACTCAAAATCCATCATTGAAATGAACCATTCCCTTCTCAAGGTCTGGGATGACTTTTCATTGATACATTGAATAACTTCATTCAAAAAACACGTTAAATCAGTACATTTCTGAGTATAATTCATAAAATAAAGAAATTTATACAATCAAATAAAAATTGTTTCATTTTTTGAGGAGGCCCCTGGTTCCCCTTATAGAAGGTGCACTCCTCTAATCAAAAACACAAGTGCCTTTGTTGGAATTCCATTCCTAGCTCAATTTCTCTAAAGAGAAAGAACTTTAGTTAGTTTATACTCATCAAAATTAAAAACTTAAATAAATTTATTTATTTATTTAAAAAGAATTATTTAATTAATTTTATATTTTGTTGCATGATAGATGAAGTGTCATAACTTAATTCAAATAGCCACTTGAGTGGTAAACAAGATCCAGTCTTAACTGGTCAAAGAATAAATAGTCAACAGCATTCAACTCTTGATTTAGATGATAAATTATCATTCAAAAAGTAAATTTATCTCATAAAATAGTTCTGTTTAATGAATAAAAGTCACTTACATGTAAACCTTTTATTAAATAGAAACAAATCAAATATACAAATCAAACCAGAAAATTCAAAACTTATAAATTGTATTACTTCTCAAAAGCAGTAAGTAATACTTCATAATCAACATAGAATTCATAACAATGATTTACTAATCATTATGGTATTCTTTTTCTAGATAAAAATCTTTTCATAATGAGATTTGTTATTCAAACTAAAAAACTAAAAAACTAAAAATAAAAAACTTAAAAATAAAATAAAAATATAAAAATATTTCAATTAATTATTTCATAAAAGTTATATTATAGTCAAAAGTTCATTAACTTAGATCAAAATAATTGCAGATTTCTTATCTGCCTTCAGGTATATTTTCATAGTTTTTTCCTATTTTTAGTTAAATAGTTTTTTCTATGAATTTATTGTATTCCTAAGATGTTTACTTATGTTTTGAAATAAACTTCAGTTTTCTGATTCTTTCATATTTACAGTCTCAGGCTTTCACATTTGATCTCAAGATACTCAAATCAAAAAAAAAAAAACAAGGCGGATAGGATTTAAAGATGGGTTCTTCAAACAGTGGAACTCTTGTAACCAGAACTCCTAGTTTTAATCCCGTTACTTTCTAATACAATGATGCAATTGATGATAAGGGTCTTAGATCAGTTCCTCAACTCAATGTAAAGAATTATTCTATCTGGAAATCAAAAATGACTTTCTTTCTTAAATCAAGACAATTATATGAAATTTGTATACAGGAACAAGAGGATCCACCAACACCAATTACTCAATTAAAGTACAATTGCACTATTTTTCACTTATGTGGCAAAGTAGATAATGCTATTTACAATGCAATATTTACCGATACAACAAACTTAACACCATTTTCAATTTGTTCTAAATTAAAGGAAAAATATGCTTCACAATCTATTTACTCAATCTGTTCAGTCTGGGAAGATTGGGACTTAATTCAATACATTTCAACTTTAATGACTTATATTGATAGAGTTGAAACTTGTTGGGTGAATTTCAAACAATTGGAGTTGATGTTACACATGAATTTATTTAGTTGTGTTATAATTAAGTAGAGTTACTCAAGTTAAAAGAGAGTTAATGGACTCATTAATGATAGATGAAGCTTTAGTATCAAATCCATATCGACTTTTAACAAAATTACGTAGTTTAGCAAAACATGAGCTTACCGCAATAAAACATAGAACTGCAAGGAAAAATGAATCAAGTTCTTCAGGTTCAACAACTGCACTTCCCTCCAATACTAGAAATTTTAATAATCAAAATAGAAATAGAGGAAAAGAAAAGAAACAATCAGCTGTATCATGTAGTAATGGTAAACACAGTCTGAATTCCTTTCACAGTGGAAGTAAATGTTGGACAATACATCCTGATCAGCTTACTAAAAGATTCAGAGAAGAAGCAAATGTTAATGAAGCACAAAATTCAAATCAAGCAAGCAATAATTCAAAGAATGAAATAAAAGAAAATCAAGATGAATTCAATTCACCTTCTTCTCATTTCTGTAGTACAGCATTATCCTCAAGTACTTTGAAGCCAATCACAGTTCTTGATTCAGGTGCAAGTAATCATATGTTTAACTCACTTGATTTCTTTATTAATTCTCAACTGACTCATATTTTTATCACTACTGGAGATGGACAAGTAAGAAATGATTGAGTAGCAATTAGAAAAGGAACAGTTAAATTTAAAATTGAAAATAAAGTTATTATATTAGATAATGCTTTATTTATACCCAACTTATCACAAAATCATATAGAATTTTCTCAGTTAATTAAAGAGAAAATAGTTATTCTTAAAAATCAAACTAAATATGAAATTATATCAAGATGGCGAAAAACTATTTGATTTAGATTTAAGTAATCAACTATTTGATATCAATGAAGATATAATACCTTCTAAACATCAAGAAATTGTTATTTTAACAGCAAAAAATCAATTTTCAAGCAATTATGAAAAATGGCATAACCGACTTGGTCATGCAAGTTCTCAAAGACTAAAATTAGTTGTTTCAGAGAAAGAAAATATGATTAAAAACTGTTGAAATTATAGTCTCTAGTTTTGACTCTCACGTGTTAAAATCTCACTCTCAGCTATTAGTTATTAGTCTAGTATTATGCTAAGGTTGCATAATGAATTTAAATAAATAAAATTAGTCTAGTATTATGCTCAAGTTGCATAATGAAGTTAAATAAATACAAGTAGTCTAGTATTATGCTCAAGTTGCATAATGAAGTTAAAAGTTCTTCCACTGGAAGTAAAACATCCTCTTCTAAGGTTGAAGTAAAAAAATTGGTAGTAAAAAAATTTATTTTGAATATTCATTATTGTAAATACTATAAATATAGATTTATCAAATAATGAAATAAAACATTGATTCAAAACAACTCTTTCCTCTTCTTTTCCTTTTAAAAGAGTCAATCCAAGTATATAAAATACTTGTTCTTATTAGATTTACAAATCTTTTCTTGTCAAAAAGTCTCAAGCCCAGTCATTAGAGCTTTTGGCTATAAGAACAATTTTCTCCTGAAAATTGATTATAATTTTAAGTCAAACAATTCTTCAAAAACAAAACTTTCCAAGCATGTATGAGGGGTAAATTAACAAAGAAAAGCTTTAAATCACACTTTGATCAAAGAGAAAACTCTTTGGAAGTCGTGCATGGCAATCTTGTTGGTCCTATTTTACCTTCATCAAATGGTAGTGCAAGAAATTTCTTTGTGCTCAGGGATTTCGTCAAACATATGGATTAGACTTTCATGCTAAATATGCGCCAACGGGTAAACCTACTTCACTTCGCTTGTTACTATCATTCAAAGTTAATAATGATTTACAAATTCATCAATTAGACGTTAGAAGTGCATTTCTAACATGTCCACTTGAAGATAAGTTTACATTGTTACCTCCTGCTGGTTTTACTGGAGCTAAAGATAGAATATTTGAATAAAGAAGGCTGTTTATGGTTTAAGACAAGCAACAATAGTGTGGTACAAGCAATTATCTAATTTTCTTAAATTAATTGACTTCAAAATTTCTGATTCCAATCCATGCTTCTTTTGGACAGAGAAGAAGGAAACTAAACCAGAAAATTGGATTTATTCTCATGTAGATGGCTTAGTGATCATTAGCTCAGATGCCTTAGTATTCAAGAAGGTAATCGAGAAAGAATTTGCAATCAAGTACATAGGACAAGCTGATTTTCTTTTGGGAATGAAGATTAATCGAACTAAAGATTCAGTCACATGAATCAAATTCAATATATAGAGCAAAATTTGATTGAATTTGAATTGCATAATGAAAAAGCATCATCATGTTCTTTGAATCCTTGAATGCAAATGAGTAAGGAAACCATTGAAGATCGAGAAGCATTCAATAAGTTAGGAATTAACTATTGAGCATTAGTCGGATCTCTTAACTATGTTAGTTTACTGACTTGTCCAGATGTTTCCTATGCAGTAAGTGCATTGGTGCAATTTTTGGAGAATCCGGGGTTGTCACATTACAATGCAGCAGTGCAAGTCTTCAAGTATCTTTCAGGAACTTGGTTATTTGGTCTTACATATAACAAGCAATCATCTAATCATTTGAGGGCTTTTGTTGACACCAATTGGGGAAATTGTTTGGTTACAAGGCAATCTGTATTGGGTTTTGTGGCAATGTCTGGTAATCGTCTCCTTTCGTGGAAATCTAGCAAGCAAGAAACTGTCTCAGTGTCTTTGACTGAAGCAGAATATGAGGCACTTTTTGGATTTAAGTAGAGAAATTGTGTGGATTTCAGGATTGATAAAGGAAATAAAAATATATAATGAACCATTTCAAGTTGATTTAGCGGTAGAGAACAAGGGTGCAATAGATTTGGCAAACAGTGAATGTTCTCAAGAGGGTTTTAGAACAAAACATATGGGCATACAGTTACATTTAGTACAAGAATACATTCAAAAGAAACTTATCATGCTCAGTTATATCCGTTCAAATCTCAATCCAGCCAATTTTCTCACTAACGCAGTTGGAAGATGTGTAATTAGAAGATCAATGAAGGTTGTGGGAATTACAATGGCAATTGAATCTGTTGAATCTGCTTTAAATCTAAAGACTCAAAGCACAGGAGGCTGTTGGAATTCTATTCCTAGCTCAATTTCTCTAAACAAAAAGAAGTGAGTTTATACTCATCAAAATTAAAAACTTCAATAAATTTAGGGGCGTGCTAAAACAACGCCCCTAATCTACTAAAACGACACCTTTGGTCAAAGGTTACTAAAACAACACCTTTGGTCTAAGGTTACTAAAACAACACCTTTGGTCAAAGGTTACTAAAACAACACCTTTGGTCGAAGGTTACTAAAATGACACCTTTGGTCAAATGTACGTTGCAAGGCTTGCCTCGCGACGTACCGGGTGTCATTTTAGTACAAAATGACCCCCACCAGGTGTTGTTTTAGACACCTGGTAAAAAAATAAAACAACACCCCCGGGGGGTGTTGTTTTAGTAAGTTCACCCCCCCACGGGGTGTTGTTTTAGTAGGACAAAAAAAAAAAAGAAAAACAAGAGGACAAAAAGAAAGAAAGAGAAAAGTAAAAAAGAAACCAAAAAACAAAAAAACAAAAAAGGAAAAGAAAAGAAGAAAAAAAAAGAAAATTAAAAAGAAAGAAAGAAAAAGAAAGAAAATTAAACAAAAAAAAAAACAAAAAGAAAGAAAAAGAAAGAAAGAAGAAGAAAAAAAGAGAAAAAAAAAGAAAAAAAAAAAAAAAAAAAA
>JNCO01008376.1:0-11461 GCA_000785685.1 Uromyces viciae-fabae | reverse complement strand
AGTTAGCGGGTAACCGCTAAGCTACAAGAGTAGCGGCGCTAAATTAACTTAGCGTAGCTGTTGCACCATTGCCATCAGTTAATTTCTTGTCATTAAGAAAGGCAGAGTCCTTACTCATTCATCCCTTTCTAAATTCTGCCATAAGGGCTTAAACTCTCTAGCCTCTTTTGGAGTCTCACACCGTGTTTAGTATATCCTGAGGCGACTAACTTTGCAGATACTTTCCATCTTTTCCAAAGCTGTTTGATCAGCTTGCACAATGCTTTCCACTGCTCCGCATGCCTCTCCACCTTTGCCACCTCTACCCAACACAAATATAAATTCCACACCGGTAAGACAATAGTTCAGGAAGATGAGCTATTAAAAAACCAGGTAGACCCTTCTCATTGAACTTTGACTTTGAACCCGGTGCCAGATTAAGATATGTAACTCTTGATCCAATTGGTTGAAGATAATTATCTGGTAATGATTTTCCGTTCCAAGCTTTGTAAGGAGAAGTTTCTGTGTCAACGAGTGGTATTAGATTGTATGAAAAGGCACAGTTTCTCAGAATTTCAGGCCAATATCTTTTTGGAATGTTACTTGAGCTAAAAGTAGAACAAGCAGATTCAGCTAGTGTTCTGTTTGCGCGTTCAGCCCGACCATTATGCTGCGGGTGATATGGGCCTTATGTAAGTCTTTTTATGCCTTTAGATAAATAATATGTTGCAAGTTTCTCGTTGACAAACTCACCGCCTCCATCACTACAGATTTCAGAGGGATAATAATTTCTTCTATTGAACTCGTGGTCAATTAGAAAAATTAATAAGTTTGCAGTTTCAACCTTGCTCTTTAGAAGAAAGGCAGCTAAGTATCCTGAATTGCTATCGACTATTGTCAGGGAAAATTTAGCACCGCCTATACCAATTGGTTTGAATGGACCCATAAGATCTAAATGAAGTCTTTCCATTGGTTTCGCAGCTTTAGTTGATCTGGAAGTGAATGCTGATCTTGTTATTTTACCAAGATTCCACTCCTTACATGAAAAGTTCCTAAAATCAATGTTTGATATTTTGTTAACTTTAGAAAACCGTTTCATTCTATCCAGACTAGCATGTGGGAGCTTCAAGTGTAGGTTTTCTAGTTCATATTTTTGAGTGATTAAGTTGTAACTTTGATTAGCTGGATTGTAATTTACATCAATAACCATTAAATCATTAAGAATTTTCCCTTTTAAGAAGATTTTATTGTCTTTGGTTAAAGAAAAGGTTGGTTCAATGTCGTTATTATCTTGAACCTCAAGTTTTACACCTTTCTTGAGTAGCTTTCTGAAGGAGATTAGGTTGACAGTCGCTTCAGGCACTCAACAGGAATCTAAGAATGATATTAAATTTGAGTTCAGATTGATTTTTGCTTTTCCTCGTCCTTTTATCTCCAATGAAGCTCCAGGTTTTCCTGTGTGAATATTCTCCGGTTTGCCTAGGCTAATGGATTGAAACAGCTCCTTTGATCAAAACATATTAACAGAGCATCCACTATCTAAAATAAATTTTTCATTTAAGTTGGGCGTAAAATTCAGGCCGCAAAAGAATTCAAATAGATGAGAAAACTCTTCCTTTGCAATTGCTTTATTTTTCAAAGGGCAATTTGGTCTTAAATGCGGATTTTCAGCCCAGCACTTGCTTGAAGGATGGTTTTTATCATTTGCGGAATTATGTTTTCCGTTTGTACATTTGATTTTGGTGTTTTACATTGTAAATTCTGATTTATTTATGATTGAAGAATCAGCTTGCTCATTATAGTTTGCTTCCTGTTTGTTCTTGAATTGGATTAGATGATTGACTAAAAGTTCTACAGTGATGTCTTTGTCGCTATGCATATTTGGGACTGCATCAACTGTAGCTTTTCGGGTAACTTAAATAATAATAGGTATGCTATTATATCGGTTGGAAGAATTATACCAACCTCATTTAGTTTTTTGAGTTGTGATCTGACAGAAGTGACAAACTTGTATATTTCAATTTCATGGAAATTGATATATAAAAAATCAAAGAAAATCCTAGCACAATTTGCTGATCAAGAAGATGTGAAATATTTCTTTACAGCTTTCCAAATTTTCTTTGCATCATTTTCATTCTCTTCAGTGATTACATTCGTATGGGTTTTATGGTCCATTTTTGAGATGAGATACACCGACATTTCCTTGTCTAAATTAGGATTGAGTGGTATATCATCTGATTCGAATGCCTTTAAAATTCCTCCAAGCTTAAAAAGACCTTTTAATTTTGATCTCCACAATGTATAATTGTCCTCATTTAGTAATGGTGTACCTTCTACCAGCGCTTTAAGTGTTATTGTCTTGAAAGTGTTGCTAACTTCTGGTCCAGGTGTAGTCTTGAAAGTGTTGGCTAACTTCTGGTCCAGGTGTACTCTGTGCCCTAATCGATGGTCCTGAGTGATTATTTGATTGGTCCATGATTGATTGACCCGTTGTCTTTTAACCGTGAGAAAAGTTTGAATGGCAAACTAAGACCAGACTGATTTTATTTCATAAGAGATTTGAAATCAGCATAAGATAGAAATAGAAATAAGAAATGAGTAAAATAGAACAAAACAAACAGTTATACTGATAGATAAAGAACAACTAATGAGAATGAGATCATTGATAGTTGATTAAGATTAACTGAAGAACTAATAAGGTTTTGATTCTTGAGTGAGCTTGAGTTCAGTTTAATAGAGTGAGAAAGACATCTTACAAGTTCAAAACTGAGTGATTGAATAGTGTTAACACTATTTGAGTTAGACAAGTTAATATTTTTAGAACTGAGGCGATTAACATAAAGAATATAAAATAGAAATAGAAACATCAAAAAATAAAGAAAGGAATTTTGGAGTTAGCGATGGAAAGAATCAGAGTGGTATGAATCAAAGAAGATGTATACCAAGCAGCTGAGATAAAGATCAAAAGTGCAAGCCGTCAACTTGATTGCACTAGGTAGATGGAAAGAACCGAGCTTATGTTATTGAATCAGTTGGCAAGTTTGAATTAAAAATAAAGAAGAAGGTTTTTTTTTCGACAAGAGAAAAAGGGAATTTTTATTAAGATTTTATTTTATATTATTTTGAAGTTTAGAATTAGAGTATTCACACTCCGCGCTGTGAATAGTACTGAGCGATAAGTTCAACACTTTTCAATAAAGAAATTATTTTTACCTAAAAGGTTAAAATCAAATGATAAGAATGAGCTTGAATTATGAGTAAGATTGATTCTTTAAATATAGAATTTTAATGAATAATTATAATAAGAAAAAATTATAAATAAATAAAATATTATGATATAATATTTTTTTATATTCTAAGATAAATTTTAATAAGATTAATAAATTTTAGCAAGATTAATATTTCATGATATAGAGTTAATAAACTTTTGTATTTTGAATAGTTAATTTTAACAGATTAATTTTTAAGAAAAGAAATCAAAAGATCATGAAAAAGATTTTACATGAAGAAAAATCATATGATCATCTTGTTTGTAATGATTCTAAAATAAAATATATATGATTTACATTGATTCAAGATCATTGTAAATCATCAAGAATGATTGAATTTCACAATCATGACGTAATTTTAAAGATCTGCAATAAAAGTAAGATGAGAGGCAATCATGACGTTTTCATGATTTAAAATATTTTATGTCAGTTTTTAATTAAATCAATTAAAATAATTATTTTTAATAATTGTTGTTTTTATCATTATTTGATTTATTTTTGATTATTTTAATAATAATAATAATATATTTAAGAATTAAAATTTTTCTTACAATTAAATTTTAATTCTTTGCTTTAAATCTCTCTTTATTATTTTAGCAGTATTTTCATTATGATCTGTTACTTTAAAGGGGCAACTTTAATTTTAAATAATTTTAGTTAATTGTTTTTTTTTTTATCATTTTTAATTTGTTGTTATTTTAATAATTAAAATGAAAAATATAATATTAAAAATTTGCTTACTTCTATCAAGCAATCCAATTTTTCTCTTTCTTTTGCAAGGATTAATTTTATCATTTTGACAGTAGGGTGAGGATGAGGTGGTAGGGTGGATTGATCAAGAATATAGGATATTGGGGATATCCAGTGGTACCCGCTTCACACCTGTAACATATGCTGGAGTGTCCAGCATATGTTACTGGTGTGAAGCGGGTATCACTGAAGGTACCCGGGTACCTTGACAAAAAACATTCAAAAACAGACACCCGTACCTGTATTTTGTACACGCAGTGCAGGTACCCGCCATAAAGGGCAGTACCCGTGCACGTGTACCAGGTACCTGCCAGCGGGTACCCATATGCCATCCTTAGTGTGGCTGACTACCCTCAAACTACCAACGTGGTTGAGAAGCAAGTAAATTCTTCCAACACAGGTAGATGTGTAATTGAAGGTAGCAGTTCTGGTGATTTGGAGGATGAATGGGTTGTCCAGCAATCCCTGGAGATGGTGAATAACTTTGAGTCCCTCTACCTGACCAGTGTAAGGTGTAAGGATGATCTGTTACTAAATGAACTACACTCATGGATGTTTTCTATGAGTGAAGTGGCTGCAATGGGTAGGGTGATAATGGGGGGATGTAGAGTTGAGGGTGTTGCAATAGCCCCTTTGGACCCAGGGGGGGTGGGTGAGATCAACTGAAGATCTAACCAAGATACCTCTTGAGATATCACTTGGGTACACAGGAGATACAACTTTCCACCTGCACACAGGTGGCATCCAGTTTTTTGTGGTGGAGACCATTGACGTTTGTTGACCAGGCTCCCTCAACTTAGTTTCCTGGTTAGAGTATCTGCATCAGCATTAGGAATAGGAATCATTGGTGTGATACTTCAACACCCAACCCTGGTAGGCAATTTAAGGGAGGAGCCAGCAAGTGAGCAACATCCAATCCAACAGAAAGCTTGTGTGCATTTGAAAATGGGATCCTAGTGAGATATCATAAAAGTTTAAGCACTCACACAATAAATTTCATTTTAAAGAGAAAATCAAGTGCTTGCGTAAGCAATGCAGCAGATATAATTGCTCCAAAGTTGATTGGAGTGGTATGAAAGTGTTTGCTCATGTTGTGATTGACCAGAGATATCAATAATTTTGGATGTTGGAGAGTTATGAGAAGAAAAATATAAAGGTGCTTCAACAGAAGTGCGTGGTGGCTCAATGTTGCAGCAGCTGGGGTTCAACTGAAGTGAACCCCCTATGTAAGAGTCTGGGTGCACTGTTTGCGACACTAAAATCCGCACCGTGTATAATCTACTCGGAGGTATTAATTGGGGAGAAACATTGTTTAAGTTTTCAATTTCAAAATTGGTTTGATTTTCTTGATTTAAATTAAATCATTTTGAATATTAGATTGATTGGATAAATTAGGACGGTTCACATTGGGTTATTTTAAGGCCCCAATTATCAACGGCTTTTGAGATTTTTTTGAGATTTTTTTGAAAATGGTTTTGAAATTTTTTTCATTTTATTTTTGAAAAAATTTGATTTCAAAAAAATTTCAAAAATCTCAAAAAAACAAAAAAGGTTGGTTGGAGATTTTTTTTTTAATGGTTTTTCTGATTTCGAAAAGGATTTTCGAAGATTTTCAAAGTTTTGGATTTGCATGGTTGATGCAGCTCTATTTTGCCCTATGGATAGTCAAAGATCATGGGTTTATCAGAACTGATAAACCATTTCGGCCGTTCTGGGAAAAAAAAAGAAAAGACCCATCATTCTGTTGGGGTGAAGCCGATAGCGTTGTTTTTTTTTTCAGCCGATGTACACTCCGGCATCAATCAATCTGTTGGGGTGAACCCGATTGTGTTCTTTTTTTCAGCAAATGAACCTTCCGGCAAGAAGATTTGCCACTATCTGCCGGATGTTCATAAATGCCTTTTTTTTTGAGATTTTTTTGTAATCATTTCCAAAATACTTTTTAAATGAAAAATGAAAAAAAAACATTTCTAAAAAGATTTGGAAAAAATTTCAAAATAAAATCCGAAAAATCGTTTATAATTGGGGCCTAACTCTCTGCAGTTTATAAATTAGCAACTGTTCACTGCCAAATTGGTAGAGGCATTGGGATAAACCTTATTTGACTTTTCCTGATTTATGTCCTACGTGAACCGTCCTATTAATTAATTTGCCCTCGTTTCTATTATCATCAAAGATTTCTTGAAATGGCAATCTATTAGAAATTCCAACTTGTTTCTAAATTTCCCAAGTTTTGTTATTCAGAAGATAATAATCATTCTCTTTGATCTCTGAACCAGCTCTGACCAAACCGGCCGACTTAGTGACTAAAACCAATCCATCTAAAACTTCTTCTTTGGTCAACACATGAGATGATTGGTTTGTTTCAATCAATTAGTACCATTTGTCTTCATTTTCTGGGGTAGGAATAAATCTACCTGAGATGACTTCTCGGATCTTATTATTCATCAATTTCGTCTTTTCTAGTATACCTGTTATTGCTATCATGGTCTTCCTTGAGTGTTTGTTATTTGGATTTTCATTTTTTTCTTCTGAGCATTTTCTGTATCATCCTTATCTAGTTCATTATTTTTTTTCTGGTTCCCTTTTCGTTGTTGCCTTTTTAATTATTTTCTTTTTTACTAGTTTTTTCTCACAAACTTCTTGGTCGGGACGAATTCGTTTCTGATGTATGGTCACTACTTTAGTTTGATATGTTGTTTTGATGATAAACATTGGTATACCTTTCCAAAATCGAATTTCTTTTTAATTCGACAATTCCAGTAAATAAGAGCGAAGGGACACAAACCGTCAAAATCATTTAAGAACTTTCTTCTCTGTGGCAAGGGGTAGGCTGAGAAGAGAGTGCTTGTGTGAGATAAGGAAAACAGGAAAACAAACATAACAGAAGCGGTTAATAAGAGTTTCACTTAAAAATGGATGATGAAAGAACAACAAATTATATAAAATCAATCTTATATTACAAGAAATCGTATATGAAATGCCCCTGTTTCTTGCGGTTTCTTGAGGCAACTATTCCAGATAGTAATAAATAAATATTTATCCTCTTGATACAAAGATTCACTCGGGTAGAGTTTACCAGCAGCAGCAACAAACGCGACCATAGGTTCATAAATCGAATTTTGACAGGATCATGAAGCTGCAACAGGCTTTGCGGAAATCATCATTGGGGCTTTCATAGGCAAAGTCATTGAAAGTTGATATTGTGGACTCAAGTAATGAGTTTTAACGCCTTCGAGTGGCTCATTTTTGGGCACGTTTGCCAGCCTGTATATCAACAAATCAATTAGCCAACAGCTATCTCTCGGAAATATATATGAAATTTTATGAATGGTCAGCTTGGTGGTAATTGTCTTACCATCCATCGCAAAATTTCAGCTCAAAGTTCTGCAAAATCTCCACGATAGTTTTAACAGCAATGAAAATCGACGTATTCATACCAACGCAAAGCCTTGGTCCTCCCTGGTAGTTAAAGAAGACATAAAAGTAAAAAGAGCAAAAAAGTCAACCTCCCGATTTGAAGTTTGTACATTGAAAATGTTCTTACATTGAAAGCGTGAAATTTGAAGTTTCCGAAATTCTTTAGCTTTCCCGATTCGTCAATGAAACGTTTCGGTTGGAATTGACCACAATCGGGTCCCCATATCTCAGGGTCACGCGCCATTTTCCAATCGCTGACAAAAAGTAAACAATTAACCAAGATATTAGTAATATTAGTATTCATGAAGAACCCCAGGAACATGTTAAAAGATTCCAACTTACCACCAAGTCACACAGTCACCTGCCTCGATGATGGGTCCATTAGGAATTGCATCGTTGGACACTGCAAATTTACTATTCTGTAAAAAAAAACCGAAGAATTGAAATGATGAAATATATGTCAGCATTGCTTATAACAAGTTAAAAAGCAGTGTGCAAATTAAAAATTCAGCACCATAGGAACAGGAGGATCCAACCGAAGTGCTTCAAATATGACGGCAGTGGTATAAGTAAACTGCTTGTAATTGTCATGAGTGACTAGTCCGAGCCCACTTCCTAAAATCAATGAAGCCTCCTCTCGAATACTGGAAATTATATCTTCATTCATCAATAAATGGAAAAAGCACCAAGATAAAGACTGGGCTGTCGCATCACTAAGCAATAAATTCCAAACAGATTTCGTTATAAGGTTAAATTTTCGTGTAGATTGCATACTCGAAGGATCCAACTCACCGACCAGCGAACAGAAAGCCTAGGGAATCATCTCTCAGCTCCTCGCGGTTTAAGGTATGTCCCTGGTGATGATGCGCCACTATGATGCGTCCCAGGAAGTCTTTCTGAAAGGTTTCCTCGTCAGTAACATCATCCTCGCACTTAATTTTAGACAGCTTATCATCTATTGAAGATAGCGCGTAGTCATGAATAGTGCGGCATGCGGATTCCATGCGGGACCTTCGGCTAGAGTTGATTTTCTCCAACCAATCCCATCCAAAAACGTTAAAGCGGAAATCCATTTGCTTTTGGGAGAAATCAAATGCCTGTGAAAAACTCTCTCCGGGGGGATCAGGCTCATCTTTGAGAAGTCCCAAATCTTTTCCGAAGCTGAATGTAAAGTTTAAGGTTAACATATGTTGTTGTTCTTTCGTATTTTCTGGGCACACACGATGAATTCACTTGAATTTCAATGAAAAATACAGAATGCGAGCTCACATCATTTTGATGTACAATTCCAAACTGTAGCGAGAGAAAATAGTGCAAAAGTCCAGGCCCTGGTTTTCTTCGCCGGCAACCTTGAGAAGACGGATCAGTCCGCTCATACTTCGATTTATACTAGGCTCAGTTATTTCCTGTTGATAAGGATGTTAGCGATTCAGATAGAATTGTGCGCAAGCAGAGTTTGCTGACCCGGAAGGTGTTCACATGGAACACTCTTGAAATCACAAGTCGACTCCGCTTCCAAGCTGCACCATCTGTGACTTGACTACCTAGTCCAAACAAATCAATCATGCGCGTTTCAAAGTAAGAGCCCTAAGGAAAGTGAATGAGCCGTCAATAAAGATGCGCCTCCGCACAAAGCATCACTTGAAATATCACTGACCTTGACGTAGTTGTCAAACTTGGCTTGAGAGTCGCATTGAAGATGTTAGTCAATTGTTCAATTTTGTGTCCTAGATTGCGAAACCCGAACTAACTTTTTTGGACATATTGAATCCATTCCGGTTTGCTAATATCAATAACCCTGTAACCTGGTACAGTGAAGCTCGCACCGACTCCAAGCTTTGAGGCCATAACTACCACAGACTCGTAGACCCTATCTGAGCCGAAAATACTATCAGGAAGCTACACAATCAAGTTAAACATCAGTTCGGCTGGTTGAATCTACTTAAAAAATATTGAGCTTGGGCGTCAATGAAAGACCCTAACCTGTCCAAGTCTATAAGGCGAGGTGTCAGAATGAATGATTTAGTATAATTTCCGACAGACAATTATACAGGCGGTTGAAACTAAACTCACAATGGCCATCCCGGGACTTCGGGATAAGTAAGATCCTTCTTTTTGGATGTCCCGATCGCTTCAGTAATATATGGTAATTTTTTTTTTGGAAGTGGAATGAAATTTGTTGTTCATCTGAGTTACCTTGCATGTTTTCTGGGCTACGAAATGGGATTTCTAACGTGCTCACCTCGGTCTCGACTACGTGATTGAATGGAAGCAGAATCGTCAGTACTCCGTGATGTTTAGAACCATGGCTTAAGACATTCTAACAAAGCAGAAATTCAACCAACAATTCAATCAACAAATATATTAGATAGGCAAAGCCGGTAAGAATGATGCTTTGGAGTATGGCAATTGATATCATATCTCGCGATACGTCGTGAAACCCGGAATATGTGGATGGATATTTGCAAGCAAGGTTCTGGAGAAGTTGTAAGGTTTCAATCAAAACCCGTTCTAAATATTGATGTGCGACTTTCAGAAACAATGGGATTGAAATGTTTCAATACTGGTGCAGCGAAATAGTTTATTCAGAATAGTACGGATAAGTGTTGCTGCTATCAATAGAACGAGCCAGAGAACAAGCTAGCAGACGCCCTCAGGAATCGTGATAGCTGAGTCCTAAATCTATCAAACGATGAAATGAAAATGATAGGATAATTGAAATGTGCACACCACTTGAATGAGTTGCCAATGCCCTCTTAAGTATCACATCCATTCGCGGTAGCTTCAGCATCTGGGATTTCCCCGGCCGCGACAACGGTCTGCCTCGGTCAGCTGGATTCGCCCAGCTTAACCAATTCATTTGGGATGTCCAGCTTAATGGCTGATCTAAAGATACTCGATCTAGTAACAAGTCCGTCGGGACGGTAAGCTCACGGCGCGGCACTATTCAGATTGAGTGAAGCAAGAGAAATCCAATGTCGCTCGACCTGCGTACACCCAATCATTCTAGTACACACCCGGGTCACTTTTTCAGCCGGTGATAAACGCTCTGGTCCGCCGACGTGAATCTTCACTTTGTAAGAGTATAGCTGATAATCCTTTATTGCAGCAATTTAGAGACACAAACTTAATAGAAGTAAAAACTTTAAAAGAAAAAACTTTTGTTGGTTTTAAAAGAATTTTTATTTTAGATGATTTTTATGAAAAGGGAAAAATTTTTAACTTGAAGGAAAAAATATTTACCAGAGATGAGATTGATTATCTCGGGTACAAGAAACAAGAATAGAAGTGGCTCAAGCAGGAATATCACAACGGAAACAAGCCTGCCCAGACAGTTGCTCCTAGCTCCTCCTGAGATGAGGGACTAGAATTCTTGATCTTGACACGTGATGAATTTACGAAACGGAGATTTGAATGAGTGCCTTGCGTATGAAACGGAATTTTTTGAATTTTGGAAAAATTAATTAATTTTCTTATTCTTTTTTATCTTTCATTTTATTTCCTTTATTTGACTGCCATGCGCAGTTATTGGACTATCTCCAACACTCCTCCTTAGTTCAATAGCTGTGAGATTGAGTAGTTTGCAAGCGTTGATGAGTTTGATACGCGCAAGAGGTTTGGTGAAAACATCAGCAAGGTTTTTTTCAGAAGGTACATGAGTGAGGTGTAACAGCTTTTTCTTGATTAGATCACGAACATATTGAAACCGAATTTCAATGTGTTGGCTTTCAGCGTTCATGCGAGACTCTTTGCTGACAAAAACTGCACTGATGTTGTCGTTGAATATGTGAGGGACTGACAACTTAAATCCAAGTGAGATAATTAAATTTGACACCCAGCGAATCTTCTTTGCACAGAGGTTAATTGCTATAATTTCTGCCTCCATAGTGGATTGCGCCACTATAGGTTGTTTTTTGGTTGACCAACAGATTGGATTTCCAAAAATGGTCACAGTGAATCCAGATGTTGATTTTTTGTCAATATCACTCTTGGCGTAGTCAGCATCGGCCCAACCTTGAAGAATTTCGGCTGAGGAACGGCGA
>JNCO01008375.1:0-11466 GCA_000785685.1 Uromyces viciae-fabae | reverse complement strand
GCCGCTAAGTGTAATTTAGCGTAGCCTTTGGGTGTTGGATGCCAGGGACTGAATGCCCTTTAGCTACAAATGCTGTAAGGTTGTAAAAATAGTCATATAACCATGTTTACCTTTGGTTTGGTAATGAAATAGTGTATTTTAATAGTGGGTTTCAAAGTTGACTTCTGCGCGTGCAGGAAGCAATTCAGGTTGGTAAATTCAGAGAAAAAAATCTCCTGAATTGGACCTTCAGGAAAAAAATTTCTTCTTCAAACGGGGAAGAAGGAAAAATTTTCCTGCACCTGAAACTCGTCCAAAACCCCAAGACAAGTTTTTTCCTCCACTTTCATCCAGTTTTTTTTCTACCCTCCTTTTTCCACCATGCCTCAACCTGCTCAGCCTCCACCTCCAACCAAAAACTCAAGAAGTGCGAAGAAAAAACAAAATCAAATGACACACAATCAGAAAAACACAGAAGCTCATTTGTTTCAAAACTTTCCAGAGAGTTGATGGCAACCAAAAGCCCAGATAGATTGATTGTTTTTTCAAGAATGTTAATGAGTTCCTTGTGTTCCAAGTGGTGAACCATGTATGAGTTAGGATAAGAGTTTGTGAGAAAATTGATTTAAGTCTTGAGGAGTGAAAAAAATTACATACCACAGTTTTGTCCTTTTGGAGATGGTGCAAAACAAATGTTTTGAGCAAAAGTGGATTTCAGGAAAAACTTGAGGACTCAAAGTGGACCTCTTGCAGGAGAAATTTTTGGCGGGCATGCAGGAAAACTATCCCAACCTGAATTTACCAACCTGAATTGCTTCCTGCATGCGCAAATGTTTTGAGCAAAAGTGGATTGCAGGAAAAACTTGAGGACTCAAAGTGGACCTCTTGCAGGAGAAATTTTTGGCGGGCATGCAGGATACTATCCCAACCTGAATTTACCAACCTGAATTGCTTCCTGCATGCGCGGAAGTCAACTTTGAAACCCACTAATATATATAAAATTAAACAGAGGGGCCAGAATTCTGGGGTTGTTTATCCCTCTGTAAAAAGTAAGTGGCCAGACACAAAGTCTGGGGTTTTTTAGCCCTTTTTAAGTTGACAGAAAACTTTTATCTGGAGTAAACAGAGGGGCCAGAATTCTGGGGTTGTTTATCCCTCTGTAAAAATTAAGGGGCCAGACACAAATTCTGGGGTTTTTTAACCCTTTTTAAGTTGACAGAAAACTTTTATCTGGGGCCTGAATATATCAGGGGTTATTAAACCCAGATTTACCACAAAGTGGCACTAGAAGAGGGGTTTCTGGGGCAAACCTATTGGCCCAGAGACTTACCAGAAAGGGGGGAAAACACAGAGGAGTTCTGAAGGGGATCATGGCGTCATAGTTGAGAGGGGTGGGCACTGTAGGAGTTCTGAAGGGGATCCTAGGGTGCAGGTCAGAGTGGATCTGGATATTAAGTGCTAAAAAGTGACTGAATACTACTGTTGTAAGTATGTGACTATGTATAGCTGGGTAAAGATGACAATGGGGATTGGTAGGAGGGGTGAGAGGCCTCCTTATATAACATTTCCAATCCCTAGGGCGTACAGGATAACCACAAGTTGGCAGGAATTGGGGTTATCACAGTTTGGGGCGCTTTTTCCTATGTCCCTGTATTTCTTTTTCAGTACTGGAGGGTCTAGACCAGTAGTGGCCATTTTTCCTGTGTTCAGTCAAATTTATGGACCTTTAACAAGAAACATACCAGGGGTTATCACAGTTTGGGGCGCTTTTTCCTATGTCCCTGTATTTTTTGTTCAGTACTGGAGGGTCTAGACCAGTAGTGGCTATTTTTCCTGTGTTCAGTAACCTCTGAGGTCCTTGGGATCAATTTGGTATTCTTGGGGCGTTATTTGTTTGGCCAGGATAAATGGTGGAATGTAACCTGTATTGCTACAAAGACCTCCTTATATAACATTTCCAATCCCTAGGGCGTACAAGATAACCACAAGTTGGCAGAAATTGGGGTTATCACGTTTTGAGCGCTTTTAGCCTTGTTCCTGTATTTTTTATTCAGTACTGGAGGGTCTAGACCAGTACTGGGTATTTTTCCCGTGTTCAATGACCTCTGAGGTCCTTGGGATTAATTTGGTATCCTTGGGGCGTTATTGGTTTGGCCAGGATAAATGGTGGAAGGTAACCTGTATTGCTACTATTGCAATACAGCTGTTTTCCTTTGAACCAAGTGTTTGGTCACGCCTTAGGTCTTGTAACTGTATTCCTGGTTATTTAACCGTGTGAAAATGTGTTGATAATTATTTGGGATGCTCTGAGGTCATTGTAAATGATACAGATACTCCACAAACTCATGCTATAGCTGTAATGAGGCTTGGAGACCGTGTGCTTTCCATCTTACCTCATGTTTGGTCAAGCCCCTTGTGTATGTAAAATAAGTGGGGATTGCTGTATTGCTTTTCCACCGTGTGGAATCTTTGTTTGTGTTTTTGTGCAATGTAACAAGACATATAGGTACATGTGTTATTTATCCTGTATTTTCAGCATTCTTGTTTCATAATAACTGTATTGGCCTAACTTCTAAACTAAGCATAAATCCGCTTTTTTGCATGTATTTTTGGCTTATTCCAAGATTTGCCTTTCACAAACAACCTACACATGACATGTTTAGCAAGGTGTTTACACATGAACACATTTAACCTGGTTTTGTAGTAGTTTCTGCCCAGTTATGGCAAAAAGGGTTAAGGAGTAGGAATTTGGGGGTACACCCAGTGAGTGACCCTAGTTTATTTTGAATGGGAAATCCATTTATGCAATAATATTTATACTATTCATAATCCTTAATAGAGTATTACTTATTTTATTGTTTATAATAATATAATAATATTTTTGGTCATAAAAATATTATTTATATTTTATTCTGCTATTTGTTAGTTGGCTCTAACATAGTAACCGGCTGACAGGTGATTCATACTTTGAATTTGAAGTTGATGGACTTTGAGAAGAAAAGTCAAATGGAGGCTGGGTAGGAGTCTTGCAATCCTTGTCTTAACAACACTTGGTAGAGGTCCCTCAAATTTATGGACCTTTAACAAGAAACATACCCATTCTCTTGTTACTGAGTCCTAAATAAGGCACAACTATCATGATAGGGCGCTATGCTTCATTTAGGTTGGCTAACCCAGCCAAATTGACAAGATGATTGGACATTCTCTACAGGATTTTTTTAACAAGATATTAGCTATGAAGTTTTTCTTACAAGAAAATTCAAATTTTTTATTTATTTTTGTTCTTAAAATAAATACTATCTCAAAATTTGCCTATATTTTAAATATATATATAATTGTACCATTAATGATTCTGAATTTAAAAGTGAAATGAATTTTTTAATCTAAGATTTAAAATGATGCTGCATAGGTGAGAAAAAAATAAATCAAAAAAATAAAAATACATAAAAGAAGAATCATAGATATTTCTGAAAAAATGATATGTTTTTCAAACATACTTAGGAGTGCTGAATGACCAATTTCATTATAAACAGTACAATGTAATTCTCTACCACCACTTACTTGAGACACACAATTAAATTTGACAGTATTGAATTTTTTTTCTTCTTCCATGGTTGTATTCAATACTATTATCACCTTAAATAAATTTAAAAATCTAAATTTTCAGAAACCAAATTTTTTTCTTTCTTTCTTTTTTTTTTTTCAAATCAATCAATACATCAAAATATTTAATTTGGTATCATTATCATTATTTCTTTTTTTCTTTTTCTTTTTTCTTTTTCAATATTAATTTTTCATAGCTACCAATTAAACATATTACTAAGGAAAAAAATGGAAATAAAAAAACAAATGATCAATTAATGACAGAAGAAATCAGACCAATTTCAGAATTCAATATTTTAAGTATCCAGCTCAATACTGACTGAGCTTCCTATAGCAAACAAATGGATAATTTTAATTGAGCTATATGGCATGAGTTTCTACTTTGAAATTTAAAAGAGAATATCTTATTAGTGTTTTTAATCTTTTTTTGTTTTTTTAAATTGATTTTGGTTGGTTGTTCTGGGACTTTACACAAATTTGTTTTTTTGACTTAACCAACTTTTTTTCTTGTTTTTTTTTTTTCTGGATAATTTGGGGTGGTATGTCAATACAGTCAGAAATACTTCAGCTCTGGTAATAAAAGAAAGAAAGAAAAAAAAAATTGTCATCTTAAAACCAAAAAAAAAAAGTAAAAAATCAAGTTTAAATATCTCTTGTTGGATTTTTTCCCCTTTTTTTTGTTTTTTTGACTTAACCAACTTTTTTTCTTGTTTTTTTTTTTTCTGGATAATTTGGGGTGGTATGTCAATACAGTCAGAAATACTTCAGCTCTGGTAATAAAAGAAAGAAAGAAAAAAAAAAAAATTGTCATCTTAAAACCAAAAAAATAAAGTAAAAAATCAAGTTTAAATATTAAATCTCTTGTTGGATTTTTTCCCCTTTTTGCAGTTTTGTAAAAAAAATTTCTCTTGCTTTTGAATAGAATTGATTTCAAAAAAAAAAAAATCATGCTCAGTGTTGAAAATTTCAAAAAAAGAAAAGAAACTTGGATTTATACTGAATCAGGTCAGTTGGATAAATTTTAAATAGGTTGATTTTAATTCTAATACACATTTGGTCTTTGGAATATTCTGTTTGTACATAAAATGGTTAGAAAAAATAAAATGAAATTATGCTTTTTTTCTTTTTTGGTGGTTCCCACCCACTTGGAAAAATAAATTATATTAAAATAACTTTAAAACTTCAACTTAAAAACAATCAATCTACTTCATTATTTATCCTTTTCTCAATTCAAAGTTCAGTTCATCTATCTCAAAAAATATGCCACATAAGCGAGCTAAAGCAAGTATTAGGAAATCCAATAGCTTAAGTATGGGATTTGATTTACCACCAAATCAAGAATTAAATCAAAAAAAAGAAAGAAATAATAAAAAAAAAAAAAATCAAATGAATAAATTAAATCAATCAAAAGATTTAAGCGTTTCTAAAAATATGTTTAGAATATTAAATGCAGAAAAAATAAGATCAGAATATAATTTAAGAAAAAAAAATTTAAATAATTATGAATCTTTATCTCCTAAAACTTTAAAAACTTCAAATCAAAAGTTTAATCAATTAAATAAAATTTCTTCTTCTTCTAATTCATTCGATGAACTGAAAATCCTACCTGGTGAAGGACTTGGAAAATTTAATCAGTAAGCTCATTCCCTTCGTTTCATCTATTTTTTATTAAGATTTGAATTGAATATGATATTTTTTATTTATGAACTTTTTATAGTCGAGTTGAAGAAACATTAAGGCACAAAGTAAACGCTGTATTTAAAGCTGCAAAGAAGAATCAATCAAGTAACGAAGAAAATGATAAAACGATTAAAGAAAAGAAATCAATTGAAAAAATTTCAATTAATAATGATAAAAAAAAAAAACAAGAAAATAATAATAAAATAATAAAATTAAATCAAATTAAAAATTTTCAATCTAAACCAACTAAATTTCCTTTAAGTAAAACAGTGAATGAACCACCAAATTTAAAACCAAGTAAATTTATGAATCAAAATTTAAATTCAATTTCTTCTAATTTAGATCGTTTACCTATTTCTTTAGCTCAAAAAAGAATTATGACTCTTGAACGTGATAATGCTATTGAACGTTATCGTAAAATTAAACAAGAAAAATTTAATCAAAATTCAATTTAAAAGCTTTTCTTTTATCTGTTCATTCACTTGATTCATTTTATTTTTAAATAATTGTATGAAGAATTAAATCAGTAAATATTAAAATAGAGTAAAAGAACAAGACAATCATTTGATATCAAAACAACTACAGTGATAAAATTAAAAAGTTAAATTACAAAAAAATTAAGAAAAAGCTATTAGGAAAAGCATTAATTAAATTTACAAATTTATTTAAGTAGATTTGGGGGATTTAATTGAATTAGGTTGAATATTAATTAATCCACTATTTTTAATATTTTGAATATAATTTGTAGATAATCCACTGGTTATTCCAATTCCAATACCACCTGGTATAATTTGAATTAAATTTAAAAAATTTCTTCTCCAAAAAATTGTTGTTGTTATTAATCCTCCTAAAGTTCCACCAATAATTGAATAATCCTTTTGAATCAGTTTTTAATTTTTTTATTTTTTTTAATATTGTTTTTTTTTTTTTTGCGAAAAGAAGTAATTGTTTAATTGAAAGAATAAAAATGAGATAAGTTATAATAGGTAGATGATCAAGGCGAAAAGAAGTAATTGTTTAATTGAAAGAATAAAAATGAGATAAGTTATAATAGGTAGATGATCAAGAAAAAAAAGGAATGAAACTTACATGAGAGCGATTTTGAAACAGACGATAATTCGATTCTACGATAGGATCAGGAATAAATTGAATTTTTTGATTTAAATAAGAAATAGAAGTGAAAATAGTAGCATAAGTTAAAGAAAGAGAAAAAGTGCAAAAACCATTCAACTTGAGAAAATGAATTAATTTTAAAAAATTAAATTTATTTATCTTTTCTGATGAAATTGATGATTTATTATTATTATTATTAATTTGATTTATTTTTATTTTTGATTTAATTGAATTTCTTATTTGATTTATTATTATTCCTATTGGAGATAAAATTGAACTTATTTCTATACCTAAAATATTTAAACATTAGTTTCTTTGTAATTTTTTATTTTTTTATTTTTGTTTTTTAAAAAATAAAATAAAAACTGACCATTTAATAAATTAGTTTTAGAAATTAAAGTTTGGCTTTTATTTTGTTGTTCAGTCATATTATTTATTTATTTTTTCTTTAAAAATAAATAAATAAATAAAATATTTCAATTTAATTTCGGTTGATTGTATGTAAATGGATTAATAAAATACAATTTAAAATTTCAGATTTCATTAAAATTTAACCTTTCAAATTATAAATGAATATATAAAAGTCATCAAAAAAAAAATAAACATTAAAAAAACCAACTATTTACATACATGAAATGGTATATTTTATTTATGATGTCTTTTTTTACACCGGGTCAACCGGTATTTGTGTAAACATTCTCAAACAGTTACATCAATGTAAAATAAAAAATAAAATAAAAAACTTGTTATGGGTATATTATTACCATTATCTCAATTTTTTTCTTTTCACCAATAAATTAACTTTAGTGTAATGAGGTATAATTTTTTTTTTTTTTTAGCTAAGGTGAGGCAATTATAAACTTCCTCTTAGAACTCAACCATTGTAGTAGTGCGTTGAACTAATCCTTGCATCATCAATTCATGCAGATTCAAATTTTCATTTCGGCTCTCTTTTTATAATTTTGAGTAATCCAATCAGTTGGGTAAAACTAAACTAAAAAAAAATTCATTTCCCTAAAAAATATTGGAAAATCAAAAAAAAAAAAAAACAAATGAGACAAGGATTTTCAAAAAAAGAAAAAAAAAAAAAATCCCTTTAAGGAAAGATTTTGTTTTTTTTTTGATTTTTTTTTTTTTCTTTTTTTTTGATTCATTTATTTATTTTTTTGGCAATGGAATACAATGTTTATATATACATGATAAAATTTTATTATATAATATTAATACTAATAATTTAGTATGTAAATAATGATAGATGGGTTCCTATATGTCAAGACTGTTGGGCCAGTATGGCTGAAAAGTGGAAAGGGGTCATCTTTATGATACTCACATGTCATCCCAGATGTCACTCTGACACAACAATAATAACAAGGCTAGATTATTTGTGAAAAATAAAATAACAAGTAATAATTGTGGTGAAATAAAGTAGAAATGATGTAATGATTTATTTCCCTTAGAGTATCCAAAATGATGTGCAGTAACTTTAAAGTAAAAAATTAGATTTACATTTCTTATTGTTTACATAATCTTACAAAAAACTAAATATCCACAATGGCTTGACATTACGTCCAAAGTAAACCAGAATTATCCAATTTTTCACACAACAAGGCAAAATTAATTTTCAATCTTTTTCATTTTTTTTTTTTTTTTTTTCATCATCAATCACCTCTGATACTACAATGGACATTCAATCACTCATAATCAATCAACAACACGTTTTAACAGTGGAACTCAAAGACCTTGGAAAAGAACTTGATTTGGGTGAAGCTGCACAGGAAGGTCCAACCCGGCATACCCAACAAACAGTCCATCAAGATTGATATGGTACTGCTGAAAGGTTGATCCAGCACTATTTTTCTGAAAACCCAACATACACCAATGCTCACTTTGAATGTCACTATTGGATGAGTAACGATTTGTTTCTCAATATCTGCAAAAAGCAGGTTTTTTTTTTTTTTTTTTTTTTTTTTTTCTCTCTGTCACATTTTGTTTATACTTACTGATCTCCATGCATCCTCTATTTTAGGACTGTTGCGGACGTCTAGGACTCACAACACACCAAAAAAAACAACCTCCATTTTGCAACAGCTGGCCAATGCCTGCTCTGCCAACTTCATGGATGACTATATCCAGATGGGCAAAACCACTTCAATACTCTCCTTAAAAACCTTCATGGATAATATAATCCAATTTTTTTGGACCGGAATATCTACAACCTCCAAATCAAAACGGGCTCAAGTCAATTATTCATGAATACACCAAACAATGATTTCTGGGCTGCTGTGGTTGCATTGACTGGATGCATTGGGCTTGGAAGAATTGCCCAACCGCATGGGCTGGGCAATACAAAGGAAAGGAGGGCAATCCTACAATTATACTTGAGGTGGTGGCCAGTGCCAATCTCCGCTTTTGGCACACTTTTGTTGGTACACCTGGAGTTTTAAATGATATCAACATCCTATTGCACAGCCCCCTGTTTGACAACTCCCTTGCTGGGACTCAAGACCACATATCTTCTTTCACTTTCAATTGTAATTGCTACTATCAAGCCTATTTTACCTTGCTGATGGAATTCATCCATCTTGGCCAGTGCTTATCAAAACAATCAGAAACCCTAAAGATCACACCTCCGCTGCTTTTTCCAAACTCTAAGAATCAACCCACAAGGATATCAAGAGAGTTTTGGGCATACTTCATTCTTGCTTGGGTTACTTGACACAACCCTGTTGGATTTGGGACATCAAGCACAAAAACTTCTGACCTCCTCCTGACATCAAAAAATGGTGCAAAGCAGGAAAAAAACTTGGTACCAGAACCAGCCCCCCCCCCCCTCCTATATATATAAATATATAAACTTAAAAAAATAAATAAAGAATCACAAAAGAATTAAAATATTACAAAAAATATATCTTTAAATCTCTAAAAAAAAAAAATTCATTCTATGTTTTTTTTTTTACGTGCTAAATTGGTTTCACATTGCGCACAAGTCATGTAAGTAGAGTGTAGATACAAGAGGCTACTACTGTGTGAGAGTAAATAGATACAAAATCTGATCTTTCTGTGTGATGAGATAACATAATTAGATAAAATTTAATAAAGTAAAAAAAAAAACTTTTTTTTAAAAGAAAACAAAAAAAAAATTTTTTAATTAATTATTTTTATGTCTGAAAAAATTAAAAGTTAGAAAAACAAAAAAAGAAAACAAAAATAATGAGGAATGTTTAAAAAGAATTTTTTTTTTTTTTTTTTTTTTAAATAAAAATGAGAGCCTTCAATTGTAATCTTCAAAGTGTATTATTCAATTGTTTTTAGAATCTTGTATGTGTTTTTATTTTTTCTTTAAAGGAAAAAAAATTCTTAATGGACATAAATTACCTGCTGAAGAGTGTCTAAACTGTAAGTCGTCCTGATCAGTATTGATAGGAATATTAGGATTTGATTGAAAGTATTCTTTTTTTTTTATTAATACATCTGTAACATCTAATTTCATCTGTACTAAAATCTTCACAATCTTTAGAATTATCACTATCACCACATTTACTACACATAGATTGATTTTTGCAAAAACTTGAGGTATGAGCAATTTCAAGGCAATTAAAACATTGTGTTGGAGCCTTGGTGTAATGCTCCCCTTTTAAGAATAATGATTTAAAAAAAATTCCACCTTTTTCAATTTGATAAGCTAAATCTTTTTCTTTAAAATTAATGACAACTGAACAAACAAACAAATAGCTTGAAATCACCCAATGGGAGGGGATTACCAAGCCATCTAATCTTGTCTACTTGTTCAATAGGGATTTCATTTTCATTACATAACTCTTCAATATGTTGTTTATTTTCTGTTTCAAAATTTAAAGGCATAGAATGAATGATTATTGGAAATGTAGTTTGTTTAGTGATTAAAACTGGATTGGATAAATGTGTCCATCAATGTTTATTAACTAAGCGCCAAGGAGAAATCGCTCTTGAACAAACAAATAGCTTGAAATCACCCAATGGGAGGGGATTACCAAGCCATCTAATCTTGTCTACTTGTTCAATAGGGATTTCATTTTCATTACATAACTCTTCAATATGTTGTTTATTTTCTGTTTCAAAATTTAAAGGAATAGAATGAATGATTATTGGAAATGTCATTTGTTTAGTGATTAAAACTGGATTGGATAAATGTGTCCATCAATGTTTATTAACTAAGCGCCAAGGAGAAATCGTCTTTTTTTTTTATTAATACATCTGTAACATCTAATTTCATCTGTACTAAAATCTTCACAATCTTTAGAATTATCACTATCACCACATTTACTACACATAGATTGATTTTTGCAAAAACTTGAGGTATGAGCAATTTCAAGGCAATTAAAACATTGTGTTGGAGCCTTGGTTACATAACTCTTCAATATGTTGTTTATTTTCTGTTTCAAAATTTAAAGGCATAGAATGAATGATTATTGGAAATGTAACTTGTTTAGTGATTAAAACTGGATTGGATAAATGTGTCCATCAATGTTTATTAACTAAGCACCAAGGAGAAATCACTCTTGAACAAACAAATAGCTTGAAATCACCCAATGGGAGGGGATTACCAAGCCATCTAATCTTGTCTACTTGTTCAATAGGGATTTCATTTTCATTACATAACTCTTCAATATGTTGTTTATTTTCTGTTTCAAAATTTAAAGGCATAGAATGAATGATTATTAGAAATGTAGTTTGTTTAGTGATTAAAACTGGATTGGATAAATGTGTCCATCAATGTTTATTAACTAAGAGCCAAGAAGAAATCCCTCTTGAACAAACAAATAGCTTGTAATCACCCAATGGGAGTATAGAAACGCCTTTAATTTCGACCCGAGACCCGTCTGGCGTCCAGGCGTCCATTTCTAGAAGAACTGAGGATATTTTATGTCTAATCTGCTCATTATCCATTCCGCTGAATGGATTCAAGCCATGAATCTTCCTAATGATAAAAGAGTGAGGTTTGAAGTGATTTATCATCTGCTTCAATGGCGGATTAAATAAGCGGTTCACATTTGCTTTAATTGATGTGTTAATAATGTGATTTTGATTCATCCCACCTTTTGTAAGATTCTT
>JNCO01008374.1:0-11466 GCA_000785685.1 Uromyces viciae-fabae | reverse complement strand
AAAAATAAAAATAAAAATAAAAATAAAAATAAAAATAAAAATAAAAATAAAAATAAAAATAAAAATAAAAAAATATATATCAAACAAACATTCTGATAGCCTGTGGAAGTGATAAGTACTCAGGGCATTAAATTTTTGCCTAATCAGGGAATTCTTGAGAGTTGATGTTAAATAAAATGAAGGTAGATGGATTTGATGGATTTAGTGAAATAACTTTTGAACTAATTGACCTATTTTGATGAAACTTGGTGAAAATGATAGCTAGAACACTGGAATCCATGACCCAGATCAACAGCAATTCTTTGTCCAAAAAAGAGGCATTAGATTTAGAAAAACTATGCCTTGAGGCAGAAGAAAAAAGGAAACCATCTGAACATCTCATTATTAAAAAAGTTACAATCTTCAAACATCTGATGTCAGCTGGCTTAGATAAACACAAGGAAATGAAAATGGCCAAGGACCTCCTAAAAAGTAATCATTTTGTGTTCTCTCAATTTTTCCCTTTGCTGATACCATTGACTGCCTTATTTTTATAAATTTATTAACGGCTTTCTCTGCTTAAAATGTATCACTATATTGTGTTAAATTTTACTTCTATTTGAATATTTTCCTTTTCATTTTTTGAATAGATTGATACACTGTCTCCTTATTTTTATAAATTTATTAACGGCTTTCTCTGCTTAAAATGTATCACTATATTGTGTTAAATTTTACTTCTATAAATGTATCACTATATTGTGTTAAATTTTACTTCTATTTGAATACTTTCCTTTTCATTTTTTGAATAGATTGATACACTGTCTATTTTTTGATCTTTTCTAATCTTTAAAAAGTATTTTTTTTCTATTTCACGGTTACAGTTTCTTACACACATTGACTCACAGCAATGGTTAAAAATTTTCCACTTCATTCTATCATTAAGACACTCACCTGATTTCCCCAAAACAACTCAACACAAAAAAACAAAGGTTCAATTCATTCTTTCATTGAGCACATCACCAGATTTACAAAAAAAAAAACACAACACCACAAAAATAAAATTAAAGAAATTCAACACATTTTTACTTGATTAAATCAATGCGAAAACTGTGAAATGAAATAAAAGCATAATTTTTTGTTAATTTCTTGTTTGATTGCATTATCACAAACAATGTGCCGTTTAAGAGAAAAAAACCAACAAGAAATCAAAAATCCAAAAAAACATTCAAAAACTGCTTCCAATATTAATCCAAGTGAAGCAACATGTTTGTGCAGAATTCCACTAATAGTTTGTTGCAAGTGCCCCCTGTTGCCTGTGATGAGGATGGACTACATAAATATTGAATTGAATCATGATTGGCCGGTATTTGAGGGAAGATACTGACCTTGACAGTATAATTGAGCAAGTAATTGTGCATCATACAGTAAGCTCACAGCCATATCACTGCTCTAGCCGGAGGGGTTGTCTCACTGATGACTAAGGGTAAATTTTTGCAAGCTTTCCACCTTCTCTTCAGCACCCAAATAGTGTGTTCCACTGAAACACACTGAGCACTAAAAAGATAGTTAATTTCTTTCTTTAAACTTCCAACATGCCGCCTCTTGGTTTCTTGAATGCTGGTACAATTACGGGGTGGGATGGGTAAACAGAATCCGCCTGGAGATGCAAAGTATTCCTCTATCTCATTCATGAGCTTCAACAGACAGGAAATAAAAACACATTCAAATTAAGCATGAATATCATTGAAAATTTTCATAAAACAAAAAACAAAAAAACATAAAAAAATCAACAAACCAGCACAGCTCTTATGACACAAGTGTCATGTGCACTCCCAAGCCACCCATGGAGGGAGGAAATTATCTATTGTTTTGTGATTGCGCACAATCATGATATTGAGTGTGTAACACATCTTCTTTGTTTTTGTTTTTGTTTTTGTGCCAGAGCTAGGGGAATTATGGTCCCATCTATAAATCCAACACAGTCTTTGAATGAGTTGTTCAAGGGCTGACTAGCATGAAATATTGCTTGTTCTTGGGCAGTTGGAAAACTGAAAAAATATTTTTCTTGTATAATAAGCACCCAAAGGCAGCAGTGGGTGTGTTTGAAGACATTTCTGACTAATACCAAATTTAACTAATGCAGACCACAACAAAAAAACAAAGCTTACCTGAAATTCCAAATACATCTAAAATATATGCTGACCTCCCTGAATTACTGGAGATTCTCAAGTTTGCCAGGGCTACCAGAAGCTTCCACTCAACGGGCTCTTGTGGCTTGTTTCCTTTGGAAATCAAAATTGTGTTGTCCTTCAACATGTCCACCAGATTGATGAATTCAGACATACTCATTTGGGCCTGCACGGGGTTTTTTTTTGTTTCATGAGTTAATGAGGAGGACACAAAAAAAAACTAAGCCAAAAAAAGGAAGCAAAAAATTTATGCGAAAACTGTCAAAAAAAAAAAATTAAAGCAAAAAATCAAAATGACTTACCAGTCAATAGAACTGAGATGGTTGACAGCTTAAAATCCAATGAAAAATTGAAGTTTTTGGGAATAGAAAAGGCAGTTGCTTCTGTGAAATCCAATAAAGTGCCTTTAACATCCACTCAAACCAAAGAGCCAAATTAATGAGATCCTGCTGCTCCATGTTGCGGCCTGACATCCTCAGCTGCTGTAGAAAATCCAGTGGATGGAGGGAAATTAAAAACATGGTGGAGGTTTTATTTTCTTGGGAAGGGGATTTTTGCAACACCACAAAATTAACCATTGCAACATGATTGCGGCTCATTCTGGATCTTGATTTGAGATTGGAGATTGATTCCAAAGCATTCAACATGTGGATCTTGAAGGTCTTGTCCATTGCAGGTAACAAGGTCAAGCCAGTGGGAGAGGTTGAAATTAGGATGGAGAGGTTGATATTAGGATGGAAGATGCTGCTAATTTAGAATCCAGGGCAGTTGGAAAACTGCACTCAATGGTCATAAAACTTTGGAAGGTTCAATAGTTGTATGAAAGAAGTAATCACACCTGAAATTGGTTTTCAAGTTATTGAAGTTAGAATACTCGACAGATATCATTTCTTTGAATAGATTTTCCCATGCTTCATTAAGAAGAAATCAAGCATAGATGCCCTGCCCCCATCTCTATAAGTTCTTCATTGAAAATATCCATGAGAATTGAAATTTTCATCATTGCCAGTGCAGCTTGGATTACAATTTGAAGTGGCCCTTGGGACATAAAGATCTACAAGCACAAGGTGAATAGAAATGAGATGAGTAGTTTCACTTTTTATGATATATAAGAAAGATGTAAAAAAGAATGACAATCATGAAAGAGAAAAAAACATACCAGAAATTATAGAAATGGTCAAGTGAGTTGAGAAAATTTGCCTTGCAATGTTGTCTTGAGATAAAATTTTGAGGGGATATCATGATTTCGTATGGTAGACTTTTTAACCATGCAGATTTGTCTGGCACAAAATCCTTTTTTTTTTTCAGCAGAAAACCGATTTTCTGGAATTCCAGAATCTGCGGAATCAAAATCTTCCAGGGGTATGGTTGGTAAAGACCCTAAAATATGGGGCGGGTGAATTTTACAATACATATTTTGCAAGACATATGTCTTGTAAATCACATGTGTTGTAAAAGTGCATTTGATGTATTGCAAGGTATAATTTTACAGTACATCACCCGGAAAAATGTGTTGTAAACATATGTTCTGCAGAATATGTATTGTAAATTTGATCTCTCACAATACATGTGAGAAATTTACATCACATCTATTACAACACCTGTATGCATGTATTGTCATAATTCTCACAAGACCCACCAACTGTAAATATGCAGACAATCACAATCACAATGCATTATGTCATGTGACACATGCATCACAAAAATACATGAGTTCAGGTACCAAGTATAATTTTACAACTCTTGTCATCCCTTCCCTCTGTCCACATCCCACTTCCCTCCTCCTTCTTTCCTTCCCCCACCATCTCCTACATCTCTCATCCCATGGCTATCCCAACGGATGAGTTCAGCTACACCACCAGTGAATCTGATTTGGAAAAAGAATCATTACCCCAGATATCAGCCCCTCCCAGCTCATTTGAAAAGCCACAACAAGAAACCAACACCGAGGATAAGAAAGAACAATATGGAAAAGAGTGGTTCATACCCGACATGAACGAACACCATGAAACTTATATTGATAATGGATGCCAGCTAGATCGCCAGGGATACCCCATCTACCCCAACGGGCAGACCACCTTCTTACGGAAGCCAGGCAACAAGATTGTTAATTTTGGTACCACATTGTTCAGCAAGAGGACCACGGTGAATTTACAAGGAAATGGAAAGTGGAAGGTCACCCGCTTACACTGCCTTGGAGTCCTACATTGCAATAATCCGCAATGCAACTGGGCAGGAGCCCCACCCACAGCTATTGATGGCATTCAAAAGCTATCCAAGAAGAAGTAGGTATTTTTTTTTGGATTCATATCTTTATATTTAGCTGTTCTGCTAACTGAATGAAGTTTCTTCCCCCGCAGAAACTTACATTGCAAAGGGTTTGCTGGCAAGTGCACTGGAAAAGTGATCTACCAGCCTTGCGAAGGAACCACTCTGCGCATTGATGTCCACCAGGATAGCGGATGGGGATTACTCCGCCATCGTGGAATTCACCAACACCCCTGGCCAGAATGCAAGAATCCAGATCTGTTGGCCACTGCGCATTGATGTCCACCAGGATAGCGGATGGGGATTACTCCGCCATCGTGGAATTCACCAACACCCCTGGCCAGCATGCAAGAATCCAGATCTGTTGGCCCAGTCAGACCTCCAAAAGCAGATTGCCGAGAATCCCAAAGTCGACGTGTTTTCTCATAAGGTGAGTGTTTTGCATGTTTTCTCCTATTATTGCCGCTTGACTGTGTTTATTCCTGTATTAGATTGGCAAAACAATTCAAGGAGAAGATGGTAAAACCTTTGAAAGTGTCACTAAGATCCACCCATCACTCCAAAACAACCACCGGTCGGTATTTTTTTGGTTTTTTAAGCATATATTTTTATCTGATTTACATTTTTCATTTTTCATTATTTGTGTCTCATTGGTTTTAGTCTAGCATACTACTGCCAAACCATGCTTGTGGAAATTAACCTGGTACCTGGGAAAAGTGGCGGCGGTGTTGGCAATAAGTTTATCACCGACATTTTTAGCTGGGCAGCGTGGGTAACCCTTTCCTTTCAAACAAACATCGCTGGTTTTTCCGCTAAAGCAGGTGTTTTTATGGTACTTATTTTTATTTTACGGTACTTATTTTGATTTGCGTTATACAGGTGTGGACTGTTAATAATATGGTCATCTTTCATGCCTGGGGACAAGCATTTTACGTTTCAATCAAAATGGATGAAGGATCGGCTTTTTGCACAAGATCACAATCATCAGCTATACCATGGCGGATTGGTTTTGGACGTCACATACCATTTCTTCAAAAACGGTTATCTGTTGTCTACATCCATGTATTGTTAGGAACTGCAAAGGTGGATCCTGGCGCAGCTCACATGGATTCGAGGTCTTGGTGTTCAGTATTACAAGACCCATTTCTGTGTTCTTTTGCGACAATTCTTTGCCCATGAAATCACTCCAGCTGAATGAGAACTTCTGGTCCGCCAAGTAGTCAATTTCTCAAAGGCTCAAAGTGAAGGCTTCGTCAAAGCGTACATGGAAACGTTCCGCACCACTGATGAGGCAAAAGCAAGGTCGATGTTGAAGGGGTGCCATCAACATTTTACCGCACAAGTCACCCAAGTGCAATGGAATAGTTTGCTCATTATGGCTGATGAGGAGGTGTGTACTGCTCATTAATCACTGACTTAAGCCTATAACTGAACAAAAACCCACCAACTTGTCAATCCATTTTTGTAGGAACCTTTCCGACAAAAATGCATGGACCTTTTGGAGCCTGTAGCTGAAGTTGGTGAGACCCATGAAGCCAAAATCGACCATCTCCGACACCGCTATCCTAAAGTACGTCGCTGGCTAGATTGGTGGACAATGGCAGACGTGGAATCCATCCTTTTCCCGTCTCGCCGAAGGATGCTTGAGGATACACCTGATGGGGATGATGGCATTCCTGATACAACAAATGCTTAGGAAAGCCTACATCGTCTTTATTATATGATCAGGTGAGTTTTTTTGGCAATCTGTACGTTGTGGTTAGACACCCCCTCATGATGTGCTGTTTTTTTGGAATTCTATCTACCATCTTAGTCAAGGAAAGACCTTGTTGATGGTTGGGATGGTAGATTTATTTGCCTTCATCAACGTTCTCACTGATGACTGGAACACTGTGATGAAGGGTGTCTCCATCGCGTATGGATGCTGTGATGAAGGGTGTCTCCATCGTGTATGGATCTCAAAAGGAACCAGGTGTTGGATCGTCTTTGGGCATCTCACGCAAGCGGAAAAGATACAAGAACGATGGCCGCCCTCCAGAAACAACTGATGCACTGGCTGAATCAATTGGGAAGAAAGCGAAACTGGGACGGCCGAAGAATTCAGCCAATTTCATCAAAAGTCCTGGGGCCTCTTATCCTTCGTATCATGCAATAACCAAGCATCCCGATTGACCTAATAGATGCTGGCTTGCGGCAGATTTAGAGTCGCTGTATGCCCTCTATTCTCCTTTATGGGGTCAGAAGATTAGTGGCAAGGGCAATGATCTATTCACTGCCCTGATCCATCATTTCAACTCCAGGGTAACGTATGAAATGACTCTGGCGGGATCCATTCGCTCAACCCTCTCACGTGGACAAAATAAATGGTTCGATTTGGCAGCATCAAAATACCAAGGACGATTCATCCCAGGCGCATCATCTTCTTGTGATTACTTTATCGAGATAGTGCTAGATCCAAAGCAGCACAAGAATAACAATAATTTCCAGAAATTATTCACTTTCTTGAATGACCGGGAATTTACATGCAAAGTTTTTCCAAATCAGAAGCAACCTCAATTGAGAATGCAGCGCCCCACCCACGTCATAAAGATAACACTTGAGATGATCAGGAACTCCAAAATTGGATTTGGCGAGATTCAAAAGTTGATGGATAGGTGGTCATCTCAAGGCCTAGAGCTCGTTTCAGCCCGCGCTTGTCAGTTATGCTACAAAAAGAAACCACTCTTCTTCCCTCCAACCGCAAAGAAGAAAAAAGGTAGGCCAACCAAAGAGAAAAACCAGCGAACCAAGCAAGATATATTCAATGACAGCAACAGCCCGGAAATTGAACAAATCAATGCTGATGATTTTCCCAACAATCGCCACCACTTGATTGAGATGTCCCGCCTAACGTTTCCAAATGATCAACCGCCCCTTGACCTCAACATCTTACTAGAGGTGACAGCCATTCAAGACCAAGCTGAATGACGAAAATTCATGGGCTCCACCAATTGGCCGTTCAAATTGCATTTGTTTGGCCATTTTTATACTCTCATGGCTCGCGGCTATTGGAACGGATTCCACTATTGGGTTAAGATTTTGCGAAGCTCAGGTGGTATGGCGGGTGTATGGCTACACAATGATGCTGACAATGATGGATACACCCAGCTAATCCCTTGTGTACCAGGAAGCATAGGTCTTACTAGAGGTGACAGCCATTCAAGACCAAGCTGAACGACGAAACTTCATGAGCTCCACCAATTGGCCGTTCAAATTGCATTTGTTCGGCCATGTTTATACTCTCATGGCTCGCGGCTATTGGAATGGATTCCACTATTGGGTTAAGGTTTTGCGAAGCTCAGGTGGTATGGCGGGTGTATGGCTACACAATGATGCTGACAATGATGGATACGCCCAGCTAATCACTCGTGTACCAGGAAGTATAGGTGGGATATCTCCAGATACCAGCTGGCTTCTGTATGCACGGAATTGGACACAGGAAGAGGAACACATTGTCAAGAGCACAATTCAGAAGATCAAGGGCAATCATGAAATTGTGGAAGGTGATTGCCCTTTCCTTCAACTGAAAGATTTGATTAACTCATCACCCGATTCAATTTTGATACCGCACAATTGTGATTCAAAGGATTTGATTGGCCAATCATCCCAATAAACCCCATTGGGATATCTCCAGATACCAGCTGGCTTATGTATGCACGGAATTGGACACAGGAAGAGGAACACATTGTCAAGAGCAGAAGTATAGGTGGGATATCTCCAGATACCAGCTGGCTTCTGTATGCACGGAATTGGACACAGGAAGAGGAAAACATTGTTGAGTGCGCAATTCAGAAGATCAAGGCCAATCATGAAATTGTGGAAGGTGATCGCCCTTTCCTTCAACTGAAAGATTTGATTAACTCATCACCCGATTCAATTTTGATACCTTATAACAATTGTAATTCAAAGGATTTGATTGGCCAATCATCCCAATAAACCCCATCCACCAAATCAACCCAATCAGTTGGAAAACTTTATCTTCCTCCCGCTGAAGAAAATCATCCCGGCGCTGAAATGGAAAAAAAACATCTCAATCCAGAGGAAGAGGCTCCAGTAAAATCACCCCTTGGTAACCAACTGGTCGCCGAATCTCTCCCACAATTGTTGGGACTTGGCCAAATTGAGGACATACTTGAAGAAGATGAAGAGTTTCTGCTGGCGGATATTCTATCAAATCATCCAGAATTTGATGCAAACAACATTTCCGTGGGCAAAGATGATGGAGTAAAGCTTAAGCGGATATTCTATCAAATCATCCAGAATTTGATGCAAACAACATTTCCGTGGGCAAAGATGATGGAGTAAAGTTTAGGAAATAGATCAACCCAAAATCCATGAACCAGAGAAAGCACAGAAAGAAATGGATGAATCTAACTCAAGAAAAGAAGAAGAGCGGGTGGCAAAAAAAAAATACCAGAATTGGATGCAAACAACATTTCCTTCGGCAAAGATGATGGAGTAAAGAAGTTTAAAGCAAGCGATGAACAACAGCAACAGCCAAAAGAAATAGATCAACCCAAAATCCATGAACCAGAGAAAGCACAGAAAGACATGGATGAATCTAACTCAAGAAAAGAAGAAGAGCGCCGGGCGGCAAAAAAAATACATAAGAAGAAGAGAAAATCCAAGGAAGTTTCATCAATGGTTTCTCCAGCTCTGGCCGCCCCGCTGAACATCCAAGAACCATCAAATGTTACCCTCAAGCCAGCACCTCCCTCACATAAAGTTGTAGCAGTGATCCCCGAAATGGTGCCATCCGCATTGCCACCCACCAATCCATCTACTTCCCCTTCAAAGGTCATAGGGCCAAGGCTGAAGGTCACACTGAAACCACCGCCTGTTTTCAAAGCTTGGTTTCTCCAGCTCTGGCCGCCCCGCTGAACATCCAAGAACCATCAAATGTTACCCTCAAGCCAGCACCTCCCTCACATAATGTTGTAGCAGCAATCCCGGAAATGGCGCCATCCGCACTGCCACCCACCAATCCATCTACTGCCCCTTCGAAGGCCATAGGGCCACGGCTGAAGGTCACACTGAAACCACCGCCTGTCGTCAATGCAAAACCACCGCCTGTTGTCAAAGCTCGTCCCCCCATTCCTCCTTCTACCCCATGGTTTTCTACCAGCCAGCCAATGCTGAGGCCCGCAACAAGAAGATCCACTAGGAATAAAAATAGCGGTACTTGATTGGGAAATGGGGATAATGTTATGGTTTTTCTGGATGTGGTTGTTTTGGTCTTTTCCTATCTCTTGCTTTTTCTTCTTTGTTCCAAAAAATTGTTTAAAAAAATATGTTGTCACTGCCATTGTGGTGCCCTTATTTTTATTCTATTGAGTTTATTTGTGGTGATGTTAGCAAAGAAACAGTGAGGAAATGGAGCTTGTATGTGAGCTTGTGTAAAAATACAGTCAGAGTTGTAAAATTACCTTCTGGTGGGTGATTTTGCTACTTTTACATCTCTTGTGAAACATTCTGCGGGTCTTGAGAGAGCATGTCTTGCATATTTCTTATTTGGATGCTTTTTTGGGAATTTGAAAAAATATTTGAGGTGCAAAGCATGAGTATTGTGAGTGATGTGTTGTAAATTTATCATGTGGTGGCTACTGTTGCCAATTTTACAAGCGTTATTTCGTGGGACTTATTTTTACAACTCATATTTTATGGTGGTGGGTTGTAAAATTGCATTTGAGTACACCACGAATACAATTTTACAAGACATACGTTTTACAACACATATGTCTTGTAAAATATGTCTTGTAAAATTATAGGCGCCCCTAAAATATTCAACTTTTAAGATAATCATTAAATTTATCTAGATTTAGGGTAGTCAAAGTTGATATGCAGATTTGGCATATCTCCATAAAATGAAATCTTAAAAAAGATTTTGCAGTGCATATGCGAAGTCCGATTATGTAACTTTGAGTCCCTTTTCAACTTTTGCCTGCGGTGCTTAGAATCATAAAGTTATGATTTTATGTATATCATCTTATGGAGATATGCCGTAATCTGCATATCAACTTTGACTACCCTAATTATCCATTTTGCTTATATTTTCATAATTTCATAATTATTAATTTGTAAACCACAACTGCGACTGATTTTTTTACACTACAAGTTCAATGATCAAATCAAAAGTATTTAATCATTGGTTGGTTCATTCAAATAAACATTTGTCCTGAGTTCCTTCTGGAAACAAAGTCCAATCAATCCTACTTTTTCTATAAAATTAAAAATCCCCTCGTCATTACGTCCCTTTGTCAACCCGTTTAGCAGAGCATTCAGATCTTGGCACCCATAAATTCTTCAAAAAATAGAATCTGTCAAACAGCTACATACCCCTACCATATCTTATGAGGGATTTAAATGAAGCTCAGTGCAAGAGGAAAAAGCACGGAAGCAAGGAAGAGATGGTCCAACAAAACCAGAAAAAGACATGTCTTGCAATATCACAGGGTAGTTCTCAGCTTGAGGGAACCACCAAGGGGCACCTAAAAACCTACAGCGTACACTTCACTTTAGTAAACATGAATCATAGGATGATGCAATTTGTCAAAATAATGAATGGAATAATAATTTTATTAAAAGAAAGAAAATTCATTTAAACAAAACAAGTGAGTTTAAATAATAACATAACAAAAATTAATAAAAAATTAACTAAAATGAATAAAAATTGTTTAAAGCAGAAGAAAAACAAGTCATAAATAATGACAATACCTGTGAACAATAAATCAATATAAAAATTAAAAACAAGGATTAAAAACTTGTGAGTTAAAATTAATACAAAATACCTACAAGAATTAAGATTGTAGAGAAATAAATAAAACTAAAATATATTTTAAAATTAAAAATAATAAAATAATTTATTAAAATTATGATGTCAGAATTTTTATACTGACGAACATTTTTGAATCCCATTTTTTTATTTTTATTGCATCAAACAATGATGTCATTGTTGATGCTGTGATTGGATCATTTAATGATCATGGTTCCT
>KN362993.1:1125-11466 GCA_000785685.1 Uromyces viciae-fabae | reverse complement strand
CAAAAAAGTAACTATACAGACTAATAAAAGTTAAGAGGAACGATTGCTCAAAAACAAGATTAATTCGGATAGACATATCGAACAAGAATATAACAAGTGATGGCCATCAAACAACCAAGACGACATCTTATCTCAGGGTGAGCATAGTCTTCATACTATTTTCTCATTGTTTCGAGACATATTCCTTGATCCTGTGAGCGTGATTTTATTAAAATTCAACAAATAACCCCAACCTTAACGCATTAGTTAAGAGGAACGATTGCTCAAAAACAAGATTAATTTGGATAGACAGATCGAACAAGAATATAACAAGTGATGGCCATCAAACAACCAAGACGACATCTTATCTCAGGGTGAGCATAGTCTTCATACTATTTTCTCATTGTTTCGAGACATATTCCTTGATCCTGTGAGCGTGATTTTATTAAAATTCAACAAATAACCCCAACCTTAACGCATTTGGATGGGGGAATTTGTCATAGTGAAAAATTTCCATTTGTAAAAAGTTTTTTCTCTTTGTTTCTTGCAATATTTCCATTAGTTAATTGATTTCCAAAATAATTATTGAACAAATTCTTTTTTCTTTTTCTCTAACAAAAAAGAAATCGGAAATAGGAACATCACACAAAATTCGAAGAGACCATCTTTGGTTTTCTCTTTCTTTCCACAAACTTGATTTATAGTAAACTCATTTATATTTGGAGATTTATTCTTGACAAAAAAATTCCATGTATAAAATTTTTGAGCTGAACATAAACGGAATGCAGAGTTGAGATACCAAAGCGATGGCCTTCAAATAATATCAACAAAATAAACCTCAGGGTGAGCATAAAGTTTATACTAGTCTCTTAGCGTTTCAACAGAACTACTGTTGTTCCTATGACGGTGCAAGACACATTTTAAAAAAAAACTCCCCTTTTTTCCTCCACCAGGACTAAATCGGAAAATACAAGAAACGGTAAAACCTGAAAGTAAAGAAACTTTGACTGTCTCTTTCTTTCGTTGAATTGGATTCATAATATACTCATTTCAAACTTGATTTTCATCCTTAACAAACCACATGACTTCTCATGTGTGAATAGTTCAAGCTTTGACTGTCTCTTTCTTTCGTTGAATTGGATTCATAATATACTCATTTCAAACTTGATTTTCATCCTTAACAAACCACACGACTTCTCATGTGTGAATAGTTCAAGTTAGGATGTTTGGACGTCTTATTATTTGATTTCAATTCGCCTGCAATCTAAACAATCTTCGCCATGTTGAAAATTCATTGATATGCGAAATTTTTTTTCACCACGGAATTTTTTTGCACCACGGGTCCATATACCACTGCAATGTCCAAGAGTGTGCTGCTGCACTTTTAAAGCCATGTAAGAATCATGAATCAAATTTTTAACATAATCTGACATGGACTTACAATGTCATTGAAGACAAAAATTCCTGAGAAATGGATAAAATCTGGGAGATCAACTCCGGAGAACGTGGGATCAACGAGAGTGTTAAAAATCATACTGATGATAGATGATGAGACCGGAGTAATAATATTATTAAAGCAGTCCTGAGATAAAAAAAGGTTGAGATCATGATGTTGCTATTTATATATCACCCTCATGTTGGTTTCCCAATGACTATCCTCCTGACCAGATCGGAAGAGTTCAGCGTGTTGACAACCATTTTCGTACTTTATCTAGCTAACCTGACCAGGTTAGATAAATGAATTAAACCTATCTGGACTCAGGATTGATCACTTGGACCAGGCTTTTTGCTTCATCACAGCAAAGCAAAAAGACGAGATGAAAATAGTAATTATCTATGGGATTAATGAACATAGGCTGCTAACTATATATCATGATTCTGTTTCTTCATTATTCCACAACGTTCTGATCTGGTCAAAAGTATCTAAGTACTCTGAAGAAATGTGACATAGCTTGGATACTGAGCCAGCGCTAAGTAATTAAACAATGTAGAATTCAAGAAACTGACAAATCATTGCTCATTGAAACTGGTGCTGTTGAATAAGGGACAGTGCCATATAAGAAAAAGCCAATAATTCATGTGTTCCTAGATGGGAAATAAATCAAAACAAATAAAAATCCCAAGGTAATAGGATTTGTGAGAGAAATACAGTGTCACTGAATAAGTTGCAATCATGATTTTCATCTGATGTTGGAACAAGTCTTGACTCAATAGATAATTCTGCGTCAGACAAGATTTAAATATTAAAACATCCTATTTGTGACTCTTATATTCACAATAGATGGTTAGACTTAATCAATGAAATATGACAATAATCAAACTTTGAAGAATAAAATCTTAATAGTTTAGGCATAAACCAGATAATATATATACAGATATTTATAGAATAACACTGATACTGAAAATTTTTAAAAGGTTAAATTTGAATCAACACCAGAGGAGTGTCATTTGACATTAAACATTCGATATAACTATAGTTCTAATTTTACCTGAGTGGAATAATGTTATCATGTATAGGTGGCGCATGCGCCGCCAAATTCCCTAGTACCTTAAAAAGGGGCTTAAAAATATACTAAGGGTTCCTTGATAAATTGAATCAAGGAAAAAAAAAAAGGCAAAAACCCAAAATCAATGTTTAAATTTTACTAAGAGAACTTTAATTACATGAAACAACATCCTTGTAATAATTCATAATCCATAAAATAATGAGAAATTATGAAAATAGTTAGTACAGCTATTATACATTAATGTAAACAAAGAGTCCATAATAAATATTGTTGAGTAATTCAAATCAAATTTCAGACTTCTTAGACATTTGAAATAAGTTAAATTTATTCCATGATCAACATGGGAATGAGAAATAACTTTATTGAAACATTTCAAATATCTATATCTTTTCCACTCTTGACAGTTGACTATACATATGCCAAGAGTGAGAATGGAAAGCGATAACTGAAGTGATTTCCATTTGACATCCATGACAACCCTGGATGCCAAAAAGCGGAAAAAGGAAGGACTTAAGGCTTCCCCTTGAACTCTGGAAAGATTGTAAATAGAGGGCCTCATTTGCCCTCTTCCCACTTTTATCCAGAGTCTTCAGATAATACCAAGTAAGTATAAATACCTGTGTGCCTCTCCCCACATTCTATAGAGCTTGCCCTCTACAACCTTCCAGTGGATCTTCTATATCTACCTACTAGAATTAATATTTATAGTAGAGTTATTTCCAAAACCATCTATACTTATTATTCTTTAAAAGCAGTTGCAGAAAGAATACCACCTCTGAATGAAGCCAACCTAATCAGGTGCTTTCCAGCTATTTATTATTCCCCCCTTCTTCCAACCTCTATTAAATTATTTAATATTTTAATTTTCTTAAATAAAGATACTTGATATTTTTTAAGAACTCCTTACAAGTTTCTTGTTGGTTGCCATCACAACCTCCTACATAAAAGACACCACTTGGCTAGTGGTACAGGTGTTATTAATATTAATAATCTTATAAATAACAAGCTTAGGTGTAAATCCTTGATTCTTGAGTCATTGTAAAACCTAAAAATAATATATAAGGACAGGAATAGTACTGAAAAACTATTTTTAGCCTTCAGTTTCATGTCCAAGCCTTACATTGGCTTGGTATTTTTGTATTTGTAAGTAACATAGCTGAACTACTTAACTCGATACTGAACTACTTCAATTTTTTTGGAACTTATGGAACTTTCCCAACAAGCAAGATTTGTGACCCACAATGTCTATACATAGTATGTGCTATACATTTCATAATTTGATAATAATCTGATAATATAAGGAACTGTCCAATTGTAAAATGATACAGAAAATAACCATGATACTGTGGATGATTTGGCTTAAAGATTATTTGAAGGCCCAATTTCCTTACTCAGGAAAGCTTGGTCAAAGAACGGCTGGCAGGCGGCCATTCTCTGACAAAATTTCTTAAAACAAATGTACAACACACACAAGATGCAAGCCTACAAGAAAGTATCATTTTTTGAGAGTGAAGAAGGGGAGACAAGCATGAAGAATACAATGTAATTAAAAAAGTTGATTTTTGGGGAAAAAAACTGGCAGCCTTAGGCCAACAATGTAATTGAAGCAGTAAGCCTCTCCTTTGGAAGCAAGCTCTGCGCGCGGGGTCCCCCTACCTTTTGATCAAGAGCTTTTTAATGCTTGGTGTTTTGGACGCTTTTTACCCCCCGGAAGGAGATCAACCGTTGATGGTCAAAATCCATGACGTTCTAGCATCTGACACTCTTTTGACCGTCAACATCTTCCTGGGAAAAGCCTTCCTATTTACTGAAAACCCAGCTGTCAATCGGACGGTTCCTACAATAGCATAGCAGAAAATTATTTGGATAACTGCATGGAGAAAAGAAACAAAATGAAAATACAAGGTATATATATATATTAGAGAAAACATAGTATGTAATAGATTTATTTAAATGGTGAGAGTAAGAGGTGTGTTGAGACCGCCAGATTCTTATAGCTGACGTGTGACAGGTGGATGTCCTATTTGATATCTTTTGACACAAGAGGACGTCGGTCTGACACAACAACCCCCCTCTCAACGTAGCCTCCTTGAACATGTTTTTCCTGATAGCTATGAATTGGAGGAGACAGATTTTTGGTGAAGATGTCACCTAGTTGTTCCTTAGTTGGTATCCAAACTAGGTTTATTTTTTTACAAAAGTAAGCTTGATTGGTAAGGAAAAAATTGTGATCCGTGTGTTGTGTACTTTTGTTGGATTCATTGTTTGTTCCTATCTTAACGGCAGCTTGGTTGTGGCAATAAATTTGGCAAACAACAGAGTTACCAGTTAGATCTTCAAGAAAATTCCGCAGCCATAGCACTTGTCAAGTTTCCAGGCCAAGCACCATGTATTTGGTGTGGGTGGTAGAACACCCCACCGTCGCCAGACGGTTTGATACCCAAGCAATAGGGCAATCCCAAGCAAAAACCACAAAACCACCCCCCCCAATTTGTGTCAGCAAAACATCTCAGAGGCGCAACCAAGGCATCAGCGCAAAGATTCAGTGTTTTCTTCCTAGTGCCCCCGAGATAGTTAATAAGGTGGCGCAAGCAACGCCAGTGTTCCTCTGAAGGCTTATTGGAGAAACAAGCCAAGAATTTGACCGCAAATTTTATATCTGGCCGTGTCCCAACAGATAGATATCTTAAACTACCAATTAAAGAAAAGTATTTGTCTTTATCAACGCTAGCGCCTTCCGTATTACTGAGAGGCAGGCTCCCAGGTGGAAGTAGACTAGAAACAGAAGAAACTGAGTCCCAATTTTTGGCTAGTAGCTTGTTGATCAATTTTGGTTGACTTAAGATAAAACCGGAAGAAATTTGTTCAACATTTACCCCTACAATAGTATCCAAAGTTTCAGTCCATTTAATCTGAATGGATTCCTTCAAATTCTCCTGGAGCTCTCAAAGAGCCTTAACGGAAGGTCCCGTGATGACCCCGTCATCCATGTGGATTCAAATTACTTCAGCCCCACCCTCATGTTGAATAAAACAAACACTATGGTTGAATTGTGAAGCTTGATACCCAAAACCCTCAAATTTGGTTGAAAGATGTGTCAAAATGGCAAAAGAAATTTGAATGACTTCACTCAAAAAGGTGAGTCAAAACTATTATTTAAAATCTTACTGAAATTAAAATCAGAAGATTTATTTCTTTTAAAAACAAAACAAAATATTTCTTAAAATGAATTTTTATTAACACTATTTTTAATTTATTATTTAACATTTTATTATTTAAAGAAAACAACAAATTAATTAAAATAAATAAATAAATTTATTTTATTTTATTTTTTAAATAATTGATTTAATTTTTAAGCGCAAGTGCTTTGTTTAAATAATTTGCTTTGTGACGTCATAATACCACAGCAAATTATTTAAAATTATTTTATTTTTGAATTGTCTTAATTTTTATTTTTACGCGTTTTTATTTTTATGACGTCATTGACCATTTTGGTCAACGTCAATCATGACGTCATAATCTTTAGAATTCTTTTATTTTTTGTCAAAACTTATCAAACTGTTTTCCCTTTAACATTAATAAAAAATAGGAAAACGGTAAACAAGAAGAAAAATAAAATAAATCAAGAAAGAAAAAAATATTTTAAAAAAATAAGAATAAAAATAAAATAAAAAAAATAAAATATATTTTAAAAATTAAAATCAACTTATTTCATTATTATAAAAAGAGCGAATTTATATTATTAAAATAGTTTTTATTCAAGAATATTATCCAATATTTAAATCAGCGAAATTATCTTATTAAAATAATCAAGACTAAAATATTTAAATTTATTAAAATAAATATTTTAATTATTAAATTTATAATTAATCTTTATTCATTAAAAATATTTATAATTAATATCTTATTTTATTGGCAACTTGAGTTTTGCCTTTAGGTGAAAATATTTCTATTTTTAATCATTTTGTTTTTTTCTAAAATATTTTTATTGTTTGTTTTAAATTATTTTTAACTGAAATGAAACCTTTAGTTGTGATATTTTTACAAGATCCTTTCACCAGCATTGGACGGCCTGCTTTGTACTGTACAGTGCTTGTTTCAGTAAACATGCGTGACCTTTTGGGACATTTAGGCCTGGAGGAGGCTTTACCCAAATGGTTTCATGTATAGGGGAATTCAAATACACCACCACAAAATCAAAAGTATGCACAGGCCAGTTGTTTTTTGCAGAAAACCCAAGAATAATTCGCATTGATACAAAGCTTGCAGTGGGCGCAAAATTTTGATCAAACTCTGAGCCTTCAACCTGATTAGAACATTTAGCTACGTATTGTGCTTTGAAGCGGAGCACTTTTCCGTCCTCATTCCGTTTCTTAGTGAAAACCCACTTAGCTCCTAACGGGTTAACCCCAGCTGTTAACGGTAGAACAGACCAGACTTTTAATTCTGAAAGGGTTTGAAGTTCCTCCTTAACTGCGTCTGTCCAATTTGTAATATCTGAAGATGTTAGTGCCTCCTTATAAGTAGAGGGCACCCCGTCAATAGTGTCCATCTGACAGGCATTAGTAGCATCAATCATGCCTTCTTGTTTTTTGAACACCACATCTGCCTCAAAATCCCCTAGTTTGGGACAAGTGGATAAGACCTCTGGTCTGTAACCTAACGTACCATGCCTTAAAAAATGCACAAGAGCAGAAGTCACAAAAGTGTTGTTGTGAGTTATCCAGAATAACCACCCTTTTCTATGCTCTAAAATTCCCACAACTCTCCCCATTGTTCCTCTGTCTTCCAATTTTCTCCTCTTCTCTGGTGCAATGCGTATAGCAGCTTCACTCCCAAAAACCCTAAGGAAATCATAACTTGGCTTTGTTAAAAACATCTTCTCATAAGGAGTAATGTCTCCGCTAGTTTTATTGGGTATCCAACTAAGCATGGTACATGCCCATAGGAAAGCAAACCCCCAGAAAGACTTCTGAAGCCCGCTGACAGATAGAAGAGTTCAGCCCATCTCCTGTAGTGCCCTGCTGAAGCGCTCTATATTTCCGTTCTGGTAATGGTTTGTATTACTCCCCCTCGAAGAAAGAAGAGTGGGAAAGCATTATTTTAAAGAAGAGTTATTGGATCTTAGTGTTTTTAATCTTAGCCCCGTTTGGTTTTCTAATCTTGTAATTGTGTTAATCAATGCTGTTGTTGCCTCAGATTTTTCAAATAAACAAATTTAATCAAAGAAGGGGCATGCTAAAACGACGCCCCCGACTTACTAAAACAACACCTGCAGTCAAAACAATGTTGCAAGGTTCACCTTATGACGTGCCGGGTGTCGTTTTAGTAAAAATCAGCCCGCACAAGGTGAAAATAACAAAACAACACCCCCGGGGGGGTTTTATTTTAGTAGTTTGTCACTTGGTAACTTTCACATTACTTGTATTCTAACTTAAATCTTACTGGTTGATTATTCCAATGTAACTTCAATTCACAGTCACTGTTCAGTGTGCACAGTGACTGTGCATTGAATATAATTATGGGATGATTTTGAAGTAAGAAAAACAGTAGCAAATGAGATAACCACATGTCAACTGGTGTCAGGTAAAAAAAATCAATCAATCAATACAGAAAAAAAAAAAAAAAAAAAAAAAAATAGAAAAAAAAAAAGAAGAAAAAAAAAAGAAAAGACAGAAAAAAAAAAGAATAAAAAAAGAAAAAAAATAAAAAAATAAAATATATATAATTATAAATACAAAAGTATAAAAAAGAAAAGAAAAGAAAAGAAAGAAAGAAAAAAAGAGGAAAGGGAAAAAATGAGCAAAAAAAATAGAAAAAAAAAAGAAAAAAAGAGAAAAAAAAGAGAAAGAGAAAAAAACAGAGAAAAAAACAGAGAAAAAAAAAAGACAAAAAAAAAGAGACAAAAAAAGAGAAAACAAAAAAAGATAAAAAAGATAAAAAAAAGAGAAAAAAAAGAGAGAAAAAAAAAAAAAAAAAAATAGAAAAAGAAAAAAAAAGAGAAAAAAAAAGAGAAAAAAAAAGAGAAGAAAAAGAGAAAAAAAAATATGAAAATTAAAGAGAGAGAAAAAAACATGATGGAAAAAGGAGAAAATAAAAGAAAATTTGAAAAAAGGAATCAGAAGAGGAAAAACAACAGAAAAAGAATAAATAAATAGATAAAATAAAAAATAAAAAAGGTAAAAAAAGAAAATAGCCATAATAAAAAAAAAAAAAAGAGAAACAATGAAGCAAAAAAAAAGAAAATATGAAACATTATGGTTTAGTTTCTTATTTTTTTTATATTTTTTCTGATTTTCTTTATATTTTTTCTTATTTGTTTTATATTTTTTCTTAATTTTTTTTATATTTTTTCTTATTTTTTTCATTTTTTTTTATTTTTTTTCTTCTTTTTTTTCTTCTTTTTTTTCTGCTTTTTTTTATTTTTTTTTTTTCTTCTTTTTTTTCTTTCTTTTTTTTTTTCTTTTTTTTTATTTTTTTTTTTTGGTTTCTTTTTTCTGTTTTTCTGTTTATTTTTGTTTTTGTTTTTATTTTTATTTTTTTGATTGTTTTACTTTTTTTTTTTCTTTCCTTTTCTTTTTTTCCCCCTTTTTTCATGTTTTTTTTTTCCCTTTGTTCTTTCTGTTTTTCTTTCTTTTTTCTTTCATCTTTTCATATTTTCCCCTCTTGTTTTTATCTTTTTTTTTTTGTTTTTTTCCTCCCTTTTTTTTGTTAAATCTTTTTTTTCTAAAACAACAACCTCTTGGGGAGGTCGTTGACTAAAACGACACCTCTGCGGGGTTTTTTTTCATTTTTCTTGCGGGGTGTCTAAAACAACACCCCCTGGAGGATGAATATTACTAAAACGACACCCTGAACCGTCATTCCGACGGCAGGGGTGTCGTTTTAGCACAGCCCTAAAAGAAAAATTAAATTTATTGAAAATTGTAAGTCATTTCTATTTGAAAATAAAAATACTGCAAGAATTATTTTACGCAGTATAATTCTTATTTATTTTATTTTTAAATTAGGTTTGAATAAATCACCTAAAAATAGAATCTAAATTATCATTAAAATTTACCACCAGAAATACAACATGAAGATTTTTACTTTAAAATTAAAATAAAGATAATTTAATATTATTAAAATAGGCCAGCGCTAAAACCACGATAAGTTATAGTGTAAATGTCGTATACGACATTGGCACGGCCCCGAAACTGTCTTGTACCACAATTGGGGACAGCTGGGGCCGCGCCAATGTTGTATACGACAAATCGGCCGTGCCGATGTCGTCCGATTGTCGTATACCACAGTCGGCAGTGTTGTATCTGAAAAAAAAAAAGAAAAAATAAAAAATAAAAAAGAAAAAATAAAAAACAAAAAAATAAAAAATAAAAAGAAAAGAAAAAAGAAAAGAAAAGAAAAGAAAAGAAAAAAGAAAAGAAAAGAAAAAAGAAAAGAAAAGAAAAGAGAAAAGAAAAGAGAAAAGAAAAAAGAAAAGAAAAGAAAAGAAAAAAGAAAAAAGAAAGAAAAAAAAGAAAAATAAACCTTCTTTCTCTTTTCATTTATGTCTTCTTTTCTCTTTTTTCTTTTTTCCTTCATGTTTCTTTTTTCATTTGACTTCTTTCCCTTACTTTTTCTGTTTCTTTTTTTCTTTTTTCTTCTCTTTCTTCTTTTTTGTTTGTTTCTTTGTTTCTTTTTTCATTTGACTTTCTTTTTCTTTTCTTTTTCTATTGCTTTTTCTTTTTCTTTTTCTTTTTTCTTTTTTCTTTTTTCTTTTTTCTCTTTTCTCTTTTCTTTTTTCTTTTTTCTTTTTTCTTTTTCTTTTTTCTTTTTTCTTTTCTTTTTTCTTCTTTTTTCTTTTTTCTCTTTTCTC
>KN362992.1:1319-11468 GCA_000785685.1 Uromyces viciae-fabae | reverse complement strand
TACTTTTCCCGAATATACCGACCTAGTCCGCAAGGTACTGGGCGTTTTTGGTGGTATTCATGGTATCACTATGATCATTTGTCTCTCCGTATTGCTTATTCCTATGCGACGAGGTCCTGAAGTGAGGAAAAAATTTACTTGGTTTTTAAGAAGACAATATGTCACCTCTAGTTAAGTGCTGGCTTCTCTAGTATCTCTGGATGGCCAAATCTACATCCTCACGCTGAAAAAACCAACTGAATATGTATCAATGTTGCACTTTTAATCAGTTTCGACCCCTTATCATGTGATGAACAGTGGTCTTGTAAGCTACCCTTTAGTTTTGAATATGTTTGTTGTGAATCATGGTTAAGAGAAGATGAGAGGCTTAGGACTTTCTGCCACAGGTTGTAGTCATTTGTCAACTTCTTTCTAGTCTTGTTTTTGTGACATATATTCTCATTGAGTATTGGAGTCTCAACTCCACATGCTTTATTCTGAGAGCTTACCTCCACGTTTGGTGAGTGGTTCCCAGCTCGTTATTGTGGTAAAAGAGGGACTGATCATATCGTTCATTTTTTCTGTTTCAAACTTTAGTTGGGAGGTATGCTTGTGAGTAGATGAGTCTCGCGTTGCATGGTCGATGACTACTGATGAAGATGGTTCTATATACTAGGTTACCGGCATACTTTGGGTTTCATGTCACAGCTTTCAGTTCTTTGTACACTTGGTAAGTTTCATCCTCAGTTCTGGCCGCAACACTCAAACATGAGGTCTGCTTATTGAAGTTTGACCCTGTAAAGTGTAGTCTTTGTTCCCCAAGGTATACAGACAAGCGGAGGAGTTTTTTCGCTCACCCTCTTTTCCTTAATCTGCTATTTTATTCTCTGCCAATAATCGTGACTCTTCATACCATAGGATGGTCGGCTGTGCTTGCACTCGCTGTCATTGCCGAAGAAAAAGCCTATAAGGCCCTGGTGGCCTACCTGGAATACGCGTCGGGTACCTGGATCCAGGGTCAAACTTTGGAATTGGATGACCCCGTACATCAACAGGCAATGCATTTGCTATTAGAATATACTAGAAAAAATAATCGTTTCACAACTTTTTGGATTTGGTCTTCTAGGACTTGGTCAACAATTGGTCTTGCACTTGCCGTCGTAAGCACCCTTAGTTTGAAATAATTCCAAATCTAACAAGAAGCACAGATAGAACAATAAATAAGATTCTTCACCTTGAAGCTGACTAGATACACTAGTTCTACACAATCAATGTCGCGAGTTTACTTAACTTGTTGAGAAACAGTCTGAAAGCTTCACAAAGTCCAATTCGATTTGCTGGCAGTGTTAGACCCATCGTTCGGCAAACGAGCAACTGCGAAAGCCCAGAGCACTCTATCACACATACGCCAGAGGTATCTCCTACCGATCGCATCCAAAGAAAGTCACCCACAGTCCAAGTTCAAGCCTCATTTAAAGACCTCAGGAATGGCTATAGTAAGACTTGATTCTTTTCCAATTTTTCTAACGCGAGGATATTCACACATCTGACTAAAACATGTCTGTAACCAGTTTATTTAATTGTACACTGCTCAATCATGCTCCTAAACTTACTTATCCACATCATCTGCAGCATTATAAGAACTGTGCACACCGAAAAAGCAGTCATGGAGTGAGCTTTCGTTGAATTCAAAACAAGCTTAAAATGCAAACATGCTTACCGTGACTGGTGTCATTATTCATAACAACTTCCACAAAAATCAGTAAGCGTTGGAGATCAAAAACTACCTGGTTGGTGCTACTAGGCTCTACTTTGGCTTCGTTAGCCATGCTTTTCCATAGCGTAAGAGGTTTATTCATTTAATGGTCTTAATTGTCTTCCTATCTCTCTAGTGTATGTGAATTTACTAACGCATTTTTCCTGGTTGGAATCCGACCAAAGTGGAGAATATTCACAGAACGCGACAAAACACAGATTCAAGAACCTAGCACGGTGACACGTTTTCGTAACCTCTTGTTTTATGCTCGCAGTGGTCCTCATTCAGAGGCAAATAATTACAACCCAGGACCGGCTCAAGGGACAATTTTGAATGGTTTGTGTATCCAGTACGATAATCACGATTCATTTTCTCTTAATTCAAACCATGCTTGGATAAGCAATCCAATGAGACCATTAAGCTCCCCACTACCATTCTCGACTTTGGATCAGATCAACAGTGATAAAAGATTTTTGACATCTTAAACCTCGGAGAGATAGACATGCATAACTAACCCCCAACAGATTAATTCTGGTACACTGCTTGGTTCTGAAAGCTACATATGAATTGTTTCCATGTCGTTACCATGTCATAGCCGGACATAAAAACAATCGCATCAATGATGAAGAACGAAAATCTTGGATCACCATATAACTTCATTTTTCGAATGATTGAACCCTCTCTTGTTCTATAGCAAAGTAGAAAAAACAAAAAATTCATTTCATTTCATTCATAAATTCACATCATTCAAAAGCTACTTGTCCGTTCATCTCTCAAGAATTTTCATTAGCTAAAATAACTTGGAAATTGTAGAGAATACCATTGTGATGGTTTCCGGGAAACTTTTGGTGAACTGTTGTACATGCTTTTGAGTGGACACCTTTGTATTCTTCTTTCTCTCGAATGAGCACCTCATTATTCATCCATGTGGTCTGCTTTGTTGCTCCTCTCACGTGTTCCCAAACTGGCAAACACTTGAGGCAGATTCGTGGAGGTTACGTATTTTACGTGCACACAATTGTACCGCGACCGGGACGCCACCGGTGCGCTTTTTAAGTTTGCCGCCTAGTGATTTGATTCTTGAATACGGTGGGCATCGGCTGTCCCCCGTTATAATGGGAAAGACTATAATGACGAAAGATACACCCGGCTGTCCAGCGGAAATCCGATTCTGAAGGTAAGCCCACTGGCAAAATAACGAAGGCCAGTGGGTGGATTTGGCGTGGAATTGTTAACATGCGACTTACGTCACAACAAAAGCGGCTATTAGCTCGTTGGCACAAAGTACACCCGCCGTTTAGCAGAATGCGGTTAGTCAGCGCATGGTGCAGTTACTGAGACAGTGGTCCAGCAGCATGTCGATGTTGGCAAAATGGGAATCAACTTGCTATTTCTCACCGATGGCGGTTGGTCCAGGAAATCAGATAGAGGTGTTTTAACAGGGAAAAGGTCATAAGTCAGATCATAACTAACTGAATTTCACGTAGATATAGCTGAAAAAATTGAAGAAATATATCAGTTAAACTAGCAGAGATAACATCATCAATTGTATTGAGCTTGCCCCTTGATGGATTTCATGATTTTTGTCTTTTATTATACTGTGTGCGAGGTTGAGCTTTAAAAAAGTTCTGATCAATACCAGCAAACACTGCAAGCATCTGAGCCTGTGATTCATAAAAGGCAACCACGTGCATTGATTCCAAGTTTATTGGGAAGATTTTCAAGTGTTGATAGTGTTCAGCTACTGATTTGTTGGTGAATTTGTACTTTTGGCTCGAAAAGGTGATTTCAGGGGCTAAAAAAAGTGGAAATGGCTGGCAGAATTAATATATTTCCCTAATCAAAGATTCTCTGATGGTGGTATTTTGATTTTCCCACTCATGAAGTTCCTTACAGCTGCAAATACCTTGAGTAGCATTTGGTAGCAACGGTGGGCCAGCTACGCTACAAGTAGCGCATAGCGTAGCATAGTTGTAGCTTATTAAGCTATGCTACAATCACACTACTGTTAGCGGTTTTTTTTTTCAGCCAACGCTACTTTTTTTTGCCAAAAAAAATAATAATTTAGCATAGTGTAGCTGCCTCAAAAGAAAGCTAACGCTACCAGGAACTCCTGTGGCTTCTAGCATAGCGTTGTTAGTTTTTGAAAGCGCTATGCTACAGTAAAGTGTAGCGCAAGAAACTGCTACGCTACATGTGAGGATAGCATTTTTTATTTTTGTAAGCGCTACGCTACAATTTAGTAGCGCAAGCAACCAATGTAGCATAGCATACTTTTTTTAACTTTCATATCTAATCATTCTTCTTTCTTTTTATGATGGCATTTTGAATAATTTAAATATGAATAAAAATCTCATTCTTCAAATAAATAATATTTCAAATCAAATGAATCTCACTTGCAAATTTGATTCGATGATCAATATTTTAAAATTTTTAATTTTAGATCCTTGATTCTGATAGCAACAAAATCTTGAGATTCTTTATTGAGGACAAGGACTTTCCAAGAATCAAAAAAAGGAAAATAGAATTTGTCAGTAATATCGATGGTTGATTAAAAAAAATAAGAATATAATAAAAAAAAGATGGATTTTGCACTATGTTTTTGAGAGCTAATGACACAGTTCAAGTGAAATGGGTCCAATATTGAACCTCTATTCATCATTCTGTGAAAGGAATTTATCATAGTAGTAGTGAAAAAAGATAAATCAAATGAAAAAAGAAAAATTATGTTGCGGCAGTGATGGCAAACTTAGCCAGAAAGAGGTGGAAAAGGGGTTTAACCAAGCTGTCATGTATATGTCACACATTTCCTTGTTATCTTCATGCGCGCAATGAATATTAACCCTTATGGGATTCTAGCATTTTTCCCTTTGACACAACAAATTAAATGAAAAAAGATAAGTTGAATGAAAAAATATAAATTAAATGAAAAAATAAAAAATCAAAAAAGAACATGGATTCTCTTTATTCAGAAAAAGGACTTTCCAAGAAAAAAAAAAGCAAAAGATAATGTGTCAGTAATGTTGATGGTAGATTAAAACAAAAAGAAAATAATAAAAGAAATCTGGATTTTTGCTACGCTTTTGAAAACCAATGATGCATTTCAAGTGGAATGGGTCCAATATTGAACCTCTATTCATCATTTTGTCAAATTAATTAATTATAGTAGTAATGAAAAAAGATAAATTAAATGAAAAAAATAAAAAATAAAAAAAGAACATGGATTCTCACTTTGTGATTTGATTATTAATCTTTCAATATTTCTAATTTTAAATCCTTCATTCTGATAGCAAGGACATCCTTTTTATTGAGGACAAGGACTATTCACAAACAAAAAAAAAGGCAAAAGAGAATGTGTCAGTAATATTTATGGTTGATTAAAAAAAAAAGAATATGATAAAAGGAATATGGATTTGCACTATGTTTTTGAGAACCAATGACTCAGTTCAAGTTAAATGGGTCCAATATTGAACCATCATTTTGTCAAAGGAATTGCTGATAGTAGTTATGAAAAAAGGATAAAATAAATAAAAAAATAAAAAAATAAAAAGGAAAAAAAAAGAATTTGTCAATAATGTTAATGGCCAACTTGAAAAAAAATAAAGAAAAAAAAAGGGGATCTTACTATATGTCCTATTTTGTGGGTTAGTGCTTTTTTTTTTTCCTTTTTTTTTTCTTTTTTCTTTTTTTCTTTTCTTTTCTTTTTTTTTTTTGGTGGAATTGTGGGTTAGATTAATGAATTTTTATTTCTTAGATTGTGGGTTAGGTTAACCAATTTTCTTTTTTTTTTTTTTTTGGATTGTGGATTGTGGGTTAGGTTTACCAATTTTTTTTTTTTTTTTTGGATTGTAGATTGTGGGTTAGGTTAACCAATTTTTTTTTTTTCTTTTGATTATGGGTTAGGTTAACATTGTTTTTTTTTTCTTTTTTTTAATCTTTTTTTTCTTTTTTAATCTTTTTTTTATATCTACTTTTTTTTTTTTGATGAAAGCTTAGTGAGTTTTCTTTTTTTTTCTGATTTAAACTGGTAGTGTAGCTAAACTGGTAATGTAGCTATAGGGTAACTGAAGATCAGCTACGCTACCAGGCAGAAAATTTTCTGTTATTTGCACCCAAGTTACGCTACAAGCCAGCATAAATTTGAAAATTTGTCAACTAATGCTACAGGCACCCAAAAAAAAAAAAAAAATCATTACACTACATGGTAGCATAGTGCAAGTGCAAATTGAGCTAACACTACACATTGCTAACTAATAAAAATGAACGCTACACTACATGTTTTTGGTAAAAAAGTGTAGCATAGCGTAGCGGCCCACCATTGGGAATATGATGTGGAGTAAGATTCTTTGTTGGCTTTTCTGATGATTGCAGTGATTGCATGTTTCCGAATTGTGGGGAAAATGATTATTTGAACAAGCAAGAAAATTAAGCCAATGTTTTCTTTTAAAATCTGAGATAGTTTGAAATGATTTTGCCACACCCAATAGCAAATTTTTGATTGTTCAGAATTTGATAAAAGAATCCATCTTCTAGCTCTGTTTCTATTTTTTAACAATTAGATTTAAAATATCTTTATTCCACCAAGGTTTATTTTTGATGATATTATCATTGATGAGGCTGTAGAAATTCTAATCCTCATCTGATCTAGACTAATACTTACATTATTCAATGTACTTGTCTTATTTGATTTCACTCAATATTCTGGTAATGTCTTGATTCAACATTCTATTGCTTATTGAATCCCAAAACTAAATATCAACCTAACCAGAAAACTCAAGCTCAAAACATCTCAATCTCAATCCTGTTATCACTCAATCAATATACTGAGAATACTCTACCAGTAAGATCTAAAGTTCTAGTAACTCTCCTATGAATTATCATCTGACATATCTTGCTTAGTCTTTACTCCTTTTCCAACATCTTATGTTCCCATATAAAAACTTGATCTAGTTATAATTATACTACAAGTCCTGTTAGTATTGATTGATCTATTTCCAAATCTATGTCATTATTTCTTATTTGTTGTTACTCACTTTTGCTCTTTGAAATAAACAGTCTGGTTTTGGTGTGCTACCAATCTAAATTCTTTCAGAGTCTATATTGATCATTTATAGAGTTTTGAATTTGTTCAGAAATAAAATTTGAATAATGTTCAATTTCAGAGGTTGAATTAATCTGGGATGGAAAAGAGACAAGATTAGATGAAAGTGATTGATGAAATTTTTCTGAGTCAAAGTCTTTGTTTGGAGTTATTTTAGACAAATTTAAATTTTTGGAAAACAATTTAATTTAAGTCTCAATTCTTGATGATCTGAATTGTGATTGTTTGAAGAAGTTTGACATTTTTCAATAAATTTTAAAGCAGAGAAGTTGGACCAAATCACATCAATAGTTGTTGGAGAACCACGTCTAGGAAAGAATGTTGGAAAATTTTTTTCAGAAATAATTTTAAAACTGTGTTGGCCAAAACTTCTAAGAAGATCTCTAGATTGATTATTTGTTGGATTCCACGCAGAATGGTGAAGATTTGAGTCCATGGAAATGAAAGTGGGGATATTTCTTGAATTAAAATTTTCTAACCATGATTTTATAAGAGGAAGGCCACAGAAAGTTGGTGTATGTTTGTAAAGTTTGATAAAGCGCACTATTGGGAAATTTGGGTGATTGAAAATGATGTCAAAAGCTGAGAGAAATTTTGATCCACCTGAGAGAGGAAAAATTTATTCTGAGGGGAAACATTTTTTGAACAATGCGCATGTTCTGTGTTTTGAATAAAAATCAATTGCAATGTGATTATGGTCTAAGAAAGAATAAAAATTTTGGTGACTTGGAGTATTTAATGAGAACATATTGAGACCTGGTTCCTGCAAAAAAAAAATAGAAGCTTCTTTTTTAGAATTTAAAATATTGTGAGTAGTTTCAATTTTATTATAACCATTTAAACTGAGAATTTGAAAAGAAGAAAGATTTTCATTATGATTGTTTTGATGATTTTCAATTGGGATAGAAGAAGGAAAAAAAGAAGGAGACAAGATATTAAGATCAGAGGAAATTCTTGTGGTTGTACTATTCATTGAGTGTTATAATTTTTATTGGAGTTTTTAGTGGGAAAAATTCTGCTAAGTGGACAAAGATTTCCGGTTGGGGAATTTCTGAATTGAAAGTTATCATTTCCCAAATGATTAGATGTATTGGGGGGTTTTTTTTTTTTGATGATTAATACATTTATGACAAATGATATTATCAGATTCTAAACTGTTAAAATCTTTAAAATTATGGTTATTACCACATTTAATACATAATAGGTTATTTTTACAAAAACTAGCAGTATGAACAACTTCAAGACAATTCAAGAATTGAGTTGGAGCTTTATTATAATGCGCAGCTCTTAAAAACATGGACTGGTAAAAAAGTCCTCCTTTTTGAATTTGAAAAGCAAGATATTTTTCTTTATATTTTATGACAATAGAGCCATGTGATTTATCCAAAATATGTGGATTTCCAAGCAACCTAGCATTATCAATTGATTTTTCATAAATATAATTTTCAATGAATAATTGATTTAAATGTTCAGAAAAATTAGAAAAGGTTGGGATAGAGTGAACAATCACAGGGAAAATAGTTTCTTTGGTGGTAAGAAGTGGATCTGCAGGATGAACCCATTCATGTTTATGAGAGAGAAGCCACTGGCCTTAATTTTTAGAATCAACAAATAATTTCAAAACTCCCAAAGGCAGGATTGACAATCCTTTCACGCTGATTGTGATGCCGTCCTTGGTATGTACGTCTAATCCTAAGAGAGTGTGATTAATTTTTCTAGTTATGACCACATTTGTCATGTCTTTAAAAGGAAACAAGCCTTGAAATTTTCAAATAACAAACAAAACAGGCTTAAATTTGTTAATATAACCATTTGTTGGAATGACTGAATGCTTGTTGGTCAAATAAGACTGGTACATGTCTTTTTACTGACCTTGTCTTAAAACGTTTGGATTAGAAGCATTCATGGGAATGTTTAGATGAGTTTTTTGATTTAAAAATTGATTGTGATTTTTTTGAATATTTTTTTGTATTATTTCACTCCAAGCTGAATGGGTAGAAGGAAGAGAAGATTGATTTCAAATAGAAGGAATAGATGGTTGATTTAAAATAGGATTAGAAGGAACTGGATTTAAAGAAATCAAAGGATTTTGAGGATTAATGGAAATGGGATTATTAATGGAATTATAAAGAGAATAGGAAGGATTAAAAGAAGCAGAATTATTGTTAATATGATTCTCAAAATGATGATTCATTAAGAAATCAATTTTTTCTGCTTGTTTATTTAGATTATCATCACATTTTTTTGTTGATTTTTAAATCTTTTAGTTTGAGAATAAAAAAACTACTGCTCTTTATCGATGAGCTGAGTGAGTCTACAATGATCCTCAACAGAAATAAAGAATCCATTTTCTGTTTTCTTTTTGACAGCCAAAAATAAGTCAATGCTTGGAGTAGAAGGTTCCTCTTGATTTTGATTTGGTTCAATATTCATGTCATTATTATTGTTAATTATTTTTTAATTGTTTAAATTTTTAGGAGTGGGAGTAGGAGATCTTGAAGAAAAAGGAGAATCCTTGTTGGGTTGGAAAAAAATTTAAGGAAAAAGCTCTTGCTATGATTTTTTTTTTTGAAGTGAAGGGGATGATGGAATTTTTAGAAGGTCATTTGGTGGTTTGGTGTTATGATTGAGATTGAAGTGATGTTTTGATGAAGAGTGGTAAACTGGTGAGTGGTGATATGACTTTTTAGAGTTTGAGGTTGTGGTAGGACAGAGATTTCTTATTTTTTTTTCTTTTTTATTTTTTTTATTTTTTTATTATTTTTTATTTTATTTATTTTTATTTTTATTTTTTTTATTTTATTTTATTTTATTTTTATTTCATTTTATTTATTTTTATTTCATTTTTATTGTTTTTATTTTATTTTATTTTTATTTTATTTTTATTTTTATTTTATTTTTATTTTTATTTTATTTTTATTTTTATTTTATTTTTATTTTTATTTTATTTTTATTTTTATTTTATTTTTATTTTTATTTTATTTTTATTTTTATTTTATTTTTATTTTTATTTTATTTTTATTTTTATTTTATTTTTATTTTTATTTTATTTTTATTTTTATTTTATTTTTATTTTTATTTTATTTTTATTTTTATTTTATTTTTATTTTTATTTTATTTTTATTTTTATTTTATTTTTATTTTTATTTTAAGGGGGGCGCTAAAACCACGATACCTTATCGTATAAGTATTGTATACGATACCGTGCGCCCCCCGAATCGTCGTATACGACAATGGGGGTACGGAAAACAATATCGTATACGATAGCTCACACTATCGTATACGATATTCCCGGCTCACCCCGTTGTTGTAT
>JNCO01008366.1:0-11204 GCA_000785685.1 Uromyces viciae-fabae | reverse complement strand
CCATGACGTGTAAATGTCATTATTCAGTAAAATAACGCAATCTTGTGGGCATTGAGTATTTCAAATTACTCAATTATATTGCCTGTCTAATTTATCATTGGGAAAGCGTCAACCATGGATACTTTCTATAATTTTTATTTATTTTTCACAAATGTTCTGACAGAGTTATGATTTTTTGAATCATAAATGTCACTTTTTGACTGAATGTAATATTTGAAAATTATTATTTCTATTGAAATTCTATTTCCAATGGTTGTTTCCATTTTTCCTGGGTAGTTCAATGAGTTTAGTTCACGGGAAAAATAGATACTTCCATGGGAGAAAGTGTCTAAGTACCTTTTGTTATTTTTGAACAAGGTGGGAATAGGTTTTGGCACTATTGCCCACGTAATTTGAACAACACATTTTTGGCCCATTCAGGCCCGCGGGAATCTCTCAGTTGGATTATATAAGCCAATTTAATTTATTGAAATTTCATCCATGGCACTGATTATGTCAGCTCCCACATCATTTGACACCAATTTATTATTGCACTGGGCAGCTTATGTCAGCACCCGCGCCATTTGACAGCTATTGAAATAATTACAAATATGCAATTATCTCTTAAACCGTACACCACACCTTATTTTTAAGCATAATTTGATACTCCATACCTATACATGAGTACTCATTACGTCTGAATTCTGGGTTTCTTGGTTTTCAGGGGTTTCCTTCTATTTTGGTTAAGTATTAAAAATAAATTAGAAGGAGTTATTTTTTGCCCCTACCTTTGCTGGGTAACTGGGGTTAATTTTTGTCAAGGATTGCAAATTCGCAATAATATTTTACATTTTGTGACTCCTTAATTTACTTTTTGTATATTTTTTGGTTATATTTATTGTTTCATTTATATTATTATTATTTTTGTATTTTATTAATTTATTTTGACTACTTTCATTATTTTTATTATATTTTGTGTCAATGTTGGCTTTCTCAACATTGTAGCAAGCTGACATAATGTGACAATGACATTGTTCATTTGAAGTACGGAGGGTTTGGACGGTCCTGGGGTTATTCCAGAAAAGAACAAGTTTTGGAGTTGATATCGCTGGCTGGCAGGAAGAGAGAGGCAAAACAAGATTATCACACCAACACTATGGTATTAACCAGAAATTTTATTTCCCATGATGAGCTTGGAGAGTTGGTAGTAGGACTGGACCCCAAATAGCCGGTATTTGGACATACCTGGTATCCGTACCAGCGGGCACGGTTAGCGGGCTGCAATTTTTTTGGAAAAGATTGTTTGGGTAGGCACGGGTAAAACCTCGGGAGGTTATTCTCAACTAGCCAGATATTTTGGGTATCATTACAAAATTTTTGGATAATATTTGTTTTTATATTTCAGACTTCAGTCAATAAACAACAAATCACATTATGAAACTTGTATTACATTTTTTTCTCTTTTAAATCTTTTTTTTATTCTTTTAAATTAACAAGTTACAAGAGGTTCTTTATCACATTTTTTTTTTTGTATTTTTTAGTTAGGATTATTTGTTTTATTGAAAAAAAAGAAATAAAAGTTAAAACCGTTAGTTTGTTTCAGTATCGTCCTCAACCTCCTGCTCAAAATATTTGGATTTTTTAGTCCATTACTTCAAGCAGAGGAGCTGCTCAATAGAGTTTGGATCCAAGCTGTAGCGTTGTGAGACTCTAAAAGAGGCTAAAGTTGATTTTAACCCTTATAGTAGAATTTAGGAAGGGATGATGGAGTGAAGACTCTGCCTTCTTTAAAGGTGGGGAATAACAGGGAGCAAGGCTACACCTGGTGATGGTAAGAAGAATGGAAGTTTAAGAGAGTGTTTCCTGCACTCAGATTTGGTTGAGGAAAAGAAAGGTGATCAAGACAGCAGGATAGCTGTGAGAGCAAGGATGTGAGTCAAGTCCTTTATGGATCTTTCAAGAAAGGGGAAAAATGTGAGCAATGGCTACACACTGAAGGTTTAATGAATGTTTAAGTATTTATTTCTTTGGATGGTATGTAAGTAAGTATTATTTATTATTATGGGGGGTGTCTAATTACACTTGGATATTGGATGTTGGATTATTTTCTGATAAATCAGGGATGATCAGATGGGGGGAAAACACTGAGGAGAGAGCTCCTTATATAGACAAATGGTGTGAAAAACAGGGTACAACAAACAGGGTGTCAGAAAATCATACAGTGCACAGACATGACATCTGTGTCTAATCCCCTGTATTTGATGATGTGACTATGTAATGATGTAAGAGTCTTGTGAAACATGTGTAAGTTGTATGTAAGTCATGTGGTAGTTGAATATGTACAGTAAATGAGGTCACTGCCCCTTATCTATGTAACTTGTAATATTTTTATGTGTTATTGGTTATGTGTTATAGACTTATCGCTATTATTATAAACCCTACTGTGTAATATTTAATTTATTATTTATTTTGAAATTATTCTAAGTACCTTATTTGAGTCTTCTGCCTTGAGTAGCTCTTAAACTAGTGGAGTTATTGATATGGCTTTGGTGAGTGACTAGGGGTTAATTTGGGTGTAGAATCCATTTCTGAAATAAAAACTAAAGAATTTCTGCTCCTTCAGGGTGAAATAATAATTTTTTTATTGAGTCCACTTTAGAGTACCACAGCGTTGATTTCCAATGATTGATTTATCTTGAGAGAAGATCCTTTCCAAAGGAGCGCTAGTAGCTGGAATCGCAAGGTGACACTTTTCCATCTCGGCCAAGGAAGGGTATATCTTCTTACGAGATTGCCAATACTTGAGGATTTCCATGCTTGGAGCCTTGTTAGTTTCCCCCATGTAGAAATGTATTTCTGCATCCAAATCTAATTCATTGTGAGGTATTTCTATGTCTTAAATACTTATATATGAGTATTTAGGACTATGAATGTCCACAAGATGATTTTAGGTGATAATTTATCACGAAATAACTTATTACTTTTTAGTAATAAGGACCTTATAGGTGCAATACAGCTTATAATATAAAGGATATACCTTTTATTATATTGTCTACTGTGGTAGTACAACTTATAGTTGTATTCAGTGGCACAGGAATAATTTATTAATAAGTTATTAGAAATAATTGGGGGGAGGCTTGAGGTAAGCTGCTCTGTCCAGAGGCCGTAGTTCCTCCTCAATTATTTTTTAGAGATAGATTTATGCAGATTTAAAGGGGGAATAGCTTTATCTGTATAAATATATCTAGTGGAGCCTATAGCTTATTTCAGGAAATAAAAAGTGAAGGGGATCTTACTTTATTATAGTGTCTACTGTGGTAGTACAGCTTATAGTTGTATTCAGTGGCACAGGAATAATTTATTAATAAGTTATTAGAAATAATTGGGGGGAGGCTTGAGGTAAGCTGCTCTGTCCAGAGGCCGTAGTTCCTCCTCAATTATTCTTTAGAGATAGATTTATGCAGATTTAAAGGGGGAATAGCTGTATCTGTATAAATATATCTAGTGGAGCCTATAGCTTATTTCAGGAAATAAAAAGTGAAGGGGATCTTACTTTTGGTCAAAAGACACTAGTAACTTACTCTTACTTCGTGGTTTAGTTGGTTGGTTGGTTGGTTGATTTGGTTTTATTGTAGGATTGAATGAATGAACCAAAAAAGGGGGGAAAGAGCCAGGTATATATAGAAAAATCCTTCCTCTAGGGCGCTCTTAATTCCTTCCTTTTGCCTATGGGAATGTTTTTAAAGATCCCATTGCTGTCATAGAATTATAAGTGAATATTATTCCCTCTTATTCTTTATTACATATTTATAGCAACTTGTAATAAAGAATAATGATATTTTCACGTATTCTAATTTAAGATTTTAGACACTTCTCATGGTCTTAATGGTCTTAACTTTAAGTAAATATTTTAATTCATTTTATTTGAATTTTGTTCTAGAGTTCTAGACCTTTTATGCATGGAGAAAGTGACATCACATTGAATGAATGGACCAAAAATGGGGGGAAAGAGCCAGGTATTTATAGAAAAATCCTTCCTCTAGGGCGCTCTTAATTCCTTCCTTTTGCCTATGGGAATGTTTTTAAAGATCCCATTGCTGTCATAGAATTATAAGTGAATATTATTCCCTCTTATTCTTTATTACATATTTATAGCAACTTGTAATAAAGAATAATGATATTTTCACGTATTCTAATTTAAGATTTTAGACACTTCTCATGGTCTTAAATTTAAGTAAATATTTTAATTCATTCTATTTGAATTTTGTTCTAGAGTTCTAGACTTTTTATGCGTGAAGATAGTGACATCATTTCTTTCATAATTCTTTTTGAATTATCCTGGGAATAATTATCTGTAATTATTTTCCCATGGTATTACATTGTTCTGAATTATTACAATGTTGAGGAAATTTGTCTAAGTAGGTATGTGTACCTACTGTTTAAAAACTTCTCCAGCCCATAACTTTTAAACTAGAGGAGCTATGTCAATTCTGATTGAATTTCATGTATGTACATACTATGGGGTATGTGTTAATCATACTCTAAGCGCTCATATGTAAATTATAATTATTTCTGCTTTGTGTAATAATTATTCTTGTGGGCTAAATACATCAAGAAGGGTTTAGAAATCAAGGGTGGCTCCGCAGAGTGACCTAGGTTAGTTTTTGATGAGAATTCAGAAAATGTAATAATATTTTATGAATTCTTTATAATAAAAAAGATATTGAAGATGTCTTATATTAATATCTAATATTTATTATTTTGTAGGTTGTTTTGGATAAGTATTTTATCTCACAACCTGAAATTCATCATGTCATGCACCATAGATATTGTCTTCAAATGTGGTCTGAGTTTTTAAATTTTTTTTCTTCAATGGCTTTGATGTTGGTAATAAGGACTGGGCAAATGCCTCGGCTTGTAGCTTGAATTCTGTGAGAGATCCACTGGGAGAAAGATCAAGCCCAAGCTTTTGGACAAGGAAGTTATAGTTTTTCTCGATGTAATGTAGCTTGATGTGAGGATCCATTATCGTTGCACACAAAGGTGCTGGTTTCTCTAATGTTGTAATAAGATACTTTTTTAGTTTATCAACCATCTGCTTAGCAGGAATGATGAGTTGAGAAGCATCTAAATTTTCTTCAATGTGGACAAGGTTCTTGAGGAGTGAAATGTAGATAGGTATGGCGAAATTGCGTGTTGGATAAGTTGATTGAAATAAGATTTTGGTAACCTCGTGGAGTGGTTTCAGAAAAGACATCATTTCCTCCGCTTGTTGCCACTCAAGGTCATGGATGCTGTACTTAGGATTATCAGCGCGGGAGCAATACAAATTGCATGCTTCTTTTAGTTCAATAGCTTGTTCAAGCATTAAGAAAGTCAAATTCCAGTGGTTAGTGACGTCCAGGATTAAAGACTTTGTTGAAGGAGCAGGGTTAATGCAAGTCACAGATACACCACTATCTTCAATACTTGGAGCAGGAGACACCATTTTAATTGCTGATTGAAATGCTTGCCAACATTGAGAAGAGATGCGGACGTAAGTGGAAAGACCGTGGATGCGAGAGATAACCGTTTTAAGATTCACAGGGTTAGGATTGCTGGGGTCAGTCTGATTCTCAGTTAGTTCACTTGTTTCCACCAATATTTCGCATTCGGTTGGAATTTGAATCAACCCAAAAGCAGAGAGCCCATCGCGAGCCGCAAGATTGATTACATGTGCCGTGAATCCCAACTGGTGATGGGATGCACAGAAGCCGTTGTCCATGAGCTCTTTGGCTTTCCTTGCGAGAGTCCCGTTATTTGAAGCGTTATCGGCCGTGATGCTGACCACGGAATTGATTATTTCCAGTTTCTTGAGTGTATCAATGAGTGTGAGAGCAAAATTGACTCCCTTGTGTTCACCTGAAAGATAAAATTGATCAGTTCATCATTCAATACTTGAGTTTTTAATATTTGTAGCAATTATATGATGAAAAAAGAAGTTTTGTTGTACCATAAATGGCTGGCAGCCCAACTAGAATATCTACTATCTCCCACTGTGCATTGATTCTATGTGCAGTGATAGCCATGAACACCATTTTATTTGGCGGAGTCCACACATCAAGAGTGTAGGCAACATATTTCGATTTTTGAAGCAGTCGTTTGAGTTGCTGACTAAAGGCAATGTATAGTTGTGATACCTCCAAGGCGACCGGCTTTTGTTTTATCAACATATTAGATATCCTCAAGTTTAAGACCTGGAGGAGATTGATAAATGCATCATTTTCTACAAAAGGGGATGGGGTCGGAGTAACCGCGGTGTCGTTAGCACTTGATAGATCAGTCTCAGGATGGGAGGATTCAACAGATGGGATGCTGGTACTGGTAGTGGTAGCGCTATTGGTATTTGTATTGGTGGTGGGGGGTGGTGGGCGAGGCATTGGCGGAGTAGAGTTTAAACTGAAAGAGGTAAAAAGGAAAGAGATATAAAATATATAAATAAAATATTTTTTTCCAAGCCGGAAAAAACTGAACACATACCCGATTAACGGGGATTCCCGCGGGCATCACCGCGGATATGCAAGACCACTGATGCCCGCGGACACACCCCGTTTCCGCCGGGCATTTTTTCGGGTGCCAAATGTAGCGGACCCAACCATTGGGTATACTCGCGGAGATTCCTGCGTATCCGGCCATACCCTCCCCGTACCCCGCAGGGTCCAGGTCTAGTTGGTAGACACTTCAATTGATGCTTCCGGGCAAGCTGTTGGATGATTCAAAAAAAATTGTGGCACCGTCTTTTTTTCCCCATGTGTCATGTTTTTTTTTGCTGTGTGACATATGCACTTCCAAATAGTATGCGATGGTGAATGAGGGTAAGTCCATAAGTGTACTTTTACAAATTTTCAGTCACCAGTTTATTTATTTATTTTTATAAATAAGCAGTTGTAAACTATATGTACATAATGCATAGTACAGTTCCTGACAGGTTTCGGACATGAGATTCATGCACAGCTTTGTTGTGGGTGCCTTGACAGCCAGCCTTCAGAGAAAGCTCAGGAGTGGCTGTCACTCAATTTACATGTGAAATAGGCCGCGGGTGAAGGACCTTTACACAGTGGGGCCAATCCCACCCACCGGCAACGTTGTGTCCTACATGTACACCACCCCGTTTTACGCGCGCCTTCGCCAACGGTATGCTTACCTTTGGGAAGACACTGGTGAGACAGGTGGTCTCCCCAACTCCATAAAGCAGCAAAAGCCGCTTTGTGCGGCTTTCCACCACATCGATTTAGCTTGACGTGTCGCCAGCGGGTTTTCACCGCTACGTCAATAACCACATTCTTCCGATTAAAAAAAAAAAATGCCAAAAAGTTTATTTTTTTTCAAAAAAAATAAAAAAAATAAAAAAATAAAATCAAATAAAAGAAAAAAATTAAATAAACATAAAGAAAATTAAAAAAATAAAAATAAAAAATAAACAAAAAATAAAACAATAATAGTAATAATAAAAGAACAAGAAACAAAATAAACAAAGTAAGAAACAAATATAAAAATAAGAAAGAAATAAAAAATAAGAAACAAAACAAACAAAATCAAAAATGAGAATCAGAAACATTGAAAAAATCAGAAACAAAGAGGAATAGAAAAATTAAATAAAATTAAACGCAAAATGAATGAATGAATTGAAAAACAAAATGAAATGAGAGATGTAATTAATTTTCATTGTCTGCCAATGAAACGAAAAACAAATTAAAAAGAAAAAATGAAATTAATAAAGATTGAAAAAAAAAAAAAGATTTAAAAGAAAAAAAAAAAAAAGTCAGCAAACATGGTTTTTCAATTTGATTGATATTGGAGAAGAGAAAAAGAAATCACTTCAAATAATTAGCAAGTAAAAAAGGAATAAAAATAAAAAAGATTCAAAAAAAAAAAAGGGGTGTGCTAAAACGACGCTCCTGATTTACTAGCCTATTTAATTGTCAGGCATGACCGGTCAAACCCCTGGCCGTCGGTAAGACGGCCAGGGGTGTTGTTTTAGTAAATTTTGACTTGGGGGGGTGTCGTTTTAGACACCCTGAAAATAAAATAAAAAAACCCCCACAGGGGTGTCGTTTTAGAAAAAAAGAAAAAGAAAATAAGGTAAAACAAAATTAGAAAAAAACAGAGAAAACAAAAGATGAGAAAAGATGAGATAATAGAATAAAAAAAAATGCAGAAAAAAAGAAAGAAACTAAGAGAGGAAAAAAAAATAAGAGAAAAAAGAATAAAAGAGCAAACAAAAGAAAGAAGTGAAAAAGAAGAAGAGAAAACAAAAGAGAGAAAAAAAGAAGGAAAAAGAAGAAGAAAGAGGAAAAAAGAGAAAGAAGAAAAAGAAGAGCAAAAAGAAGAAGAGTAAGAAGAAAAAAAAAAAAAAGAAGAAAAATAGAAAAAAAAAGAAGAAAAAAAAAGAAGAAGAACGAAAGAAAAAATGAGAAGAAAAAAAAAGAAGAAAAAAAAGAAAAAAAAAAAAGAAGAAAAAAAAGACGAAAAAGAAGAAGAAAAAAAGAAGAATGAAAGGAAGAAAGAAAAGAAGAAGAAAAGAAAAATGAGAAAAAGAAGAAAGAAGAAAAAAAGAAGAAAAAAAGAAGAAAAAAAGCAAAAATCCTTTCTTTAAAAAGAATCAAGAAACAAGAGTAAAAAAAATGAAAAACAAATGAGAAGAAAAGAAGAAAAAATCCTTGATTTCTTCCTTTTTTTATCCTTTTTTATCCTTCTCTCTTTCTGTCACTTTTTTTTTTTTTCACTTTTTTTCACTTTTTTTCACTTTTTTTACACTTGTTTTTTTGTATTTTTTTTACTCTTGTTTCTTTCTATTTTTATCATATTTTTATTCTCTCTTTTTTCTTTTTTTTAATTGGCTTTTATTTATATTTCTTTATATTTCTTTTTCTTTCTTTTTTCCTCTTATTTCTTTTTCTTTTCTTTTTCTTTTTTTTTCTTTTTTTTTCTTTCTTTGTCTATTTTTTTCTTTTTTTTCTTTTTCTTTTTTTTTTTTTTTTTTTTTCTTTTTTTTTTTCTTTTTTTTTTTCTTTTTTTTTTCTTCTTTTTTTTTCTTTTTTTCTCTGCTTTTTTCTTTTTTTTATTTTTTTTTCTTTTTTTCCTTTTTTTTTTCTTTTTTTTTCCTTTTTTTTCCCTTTTTTTTTCCTTTTTTTTTCCTTTTTTTTTCTTTTTTTTTCTTTTTTTTCTTCTTTTCTTTTCCTTTTCCTTTTTTGTTTTTTTTGTTTCTTTTTTACCATTCTCTTTCTTTCTTTTTTTTCCTCTTGTTTTTCTTTTTTTTCTTTTTTTTCCTACTAAAACGACACCTCATCATGGGGGGGGGGTGCACTTACTAAAGCGACAACCCCCGGGGGTGACTTTTTATTTTTACCAGGTGTCTAAAACGTCACCTGGTGCGGGTCTTTTTGTACTAAAACAACACCCGGTACTTCGCAAGGCAAGCATTGACCGAAGGTGTCGTTTTAGTAGATTAGGGGCGTCGTTTTAGCATGCCCCCAAAAAAAAATATGTAAAATAAAAGAAAAAATAATCAGCAGTCGTTATTTTTCAATTTGGTAAATATTAGAGAAGAGAAAAAGAAAATACCTTTAATAGATTAGCAATTAATGAAAAGAATAGAAATAATAAGGATGACTAAAATAAAAACGATTGTATTTTAAAACAAAAAAGATTTAGAACAAAAGAAAAAAAGTCAGCAAACATTGGATTTCAATTTTGTAAATAATAATAATAGAGAAGAAAGAAGTAAAATACCTTTAATAGTTTAGCAAGAAAGAGTGCAATTTAAAAAAAGTAACAAAATTCAAAACAATTGTTTTTTTAAAAAAAAAAAAATTTAAAACAAAAAAAAAACAAAGTCAGAAAACTTGTTTTTCAATTTGGTAAATAATAGAGAAAAGAAAAGAAAATACCTTTAACAGATTAGCAAGAAAGAATGCAATTAAAAACAATAACACAAATAAAAAAGATTTTTTTTTAAAAAAAAGATTTAAAACAAAAGAAAAAAAAAAAGAAAAAAAAATCAGTGAATATTAGTTTGGGTGGATGTTAGAGAAAAGAAAAAGAAGAAACCTTTGATATATTAGCAAGAAAGAATTCTCAGATAATCAACATATTTTTGATGGATCATATTGTTGAAGCTGGATCTTGAGGGTTTTGAAGTTAAGGGTTGAAGTTGGAAAGAAACTAATTTTCTGGATGCAAAAGAAAACAAAATAAGAAAGTGATTAGAAAAAAAAAAATTACCGGTCAGCAAGCAGGAAAGAGATCGAATTGTAAAGTCATTAAAAAAAAAAAGAAAAGTTAACCAGTCAGCAAGCAGGAAAAAATTTACAATCAAAAGTTTTTTTGAAAAAAATCTTAAAAAAAAAGTCATTAAAAAACAAATGAAAAATGAAAATTTATTTAAAAAAAAAAAAAAATTATTATTGTACTTACTTCTGATTTTTTGAATTTCTTTGGGTACTTTTTACTTACTTATTTATTTATATTTTAAAACTTAATTTAATTTATTTATTGTTATTGACAATTCGTTTGGTCAATTATTTCATGTTATTTATCTAATTCTATTTTTATTTTAGTTTTAGTTTTATTTTTAGTTTTAGATTTATTGTTTATTGTTTATTTTTTTTATTTCATTTCATTTTATTTTATTTATTTTATTTATTTTTCATTTATTTTTTTTATTTTTTTTATATTTCATTTTTCAAAAAAAAACGTAACACACTGCAATAGCGGGGTTCACAGAATTTCCGCGTGCTGGTGGCTGATAAAATTCGTGTTTGCTGGTGACATTTCTGGTCTTAAATTTAGCCTAAAATTTTAGACCAGAAATGTCACCAGCATCCATAAACGGTTACTGGTCACCCTTTTCTGGTGATAAAATTTTATCATAAATTATTGAACCTCTTTTCTGGCATGCGGAGCCACCACCAAAAAGGTATACCCGGTATATCAGACACCCTGATATCATAGGCTTTCTACTCATCACCACAACCAGTATCAACAGTGACCCGGTAACTTTCGTTCTGATATCTTTCTTCCACTTCTGCATTTTTTCTTCTGATTCTGATGTTTTTCTTCCACTTCCACATTATTAAAACTCCTTAAAGCCTGTGGATTTAACTGTGTAATCGTAGAGGTGGAATAAAAGCCAACAGGATCCATGTCAGTCCCATTATCATCTGCTTTATCCACTTGCATACACT
>JNCO01008356.1:0-11475 GCA_000785685.1 Uromyces viciae-fabae | reverse complement strand
GGAATCATCGAGTTCTGGAACCTGCGGAGAGTCAAATTTGTGTGCGGACACGGTTTATCTTTCCACAGCGGATGGCAACAAACTCAGAATTCTTGGAGAAGGAAACGTACAAGTGCAAAATAATCAAGGCAATATCATTAAGCTTCGTGCACTGTATGTTCCTAAGCTTACGGGAACGTTAATAAGCTTCTGCAGGCTTTATGAAAGAGGTTGTGATGTTGTTAGAACTGGAACATAAAGCTTCAACATGGTGAAGAACAACGATGTTATGTTTGAGGTTTCAATTGCAGGTGGTACAAGTCAGATTCAAATCAAAGTCAAATCTCACGGTCAGTCTGCCTTTTTCTCTCGTCAAATAGTCCATTCAATTTCTAATATTGATGACGATCTGCTTCACAGACGAGCTGGACACGTTAACGACAGAGCACTAAGCAAAATGTTCAATAAAAGGATTAAACCACAACAATGTGATTCATGTCTATTATCAAAATCTCATCGATTGCCATTTGACAACGTTCTTCCAACTGCAAACCATCCGCTTGAATATGTGTTTATGGACTTGAGTGGAAAGATTACTCTGTCATCAATAGGAGGCGGAAATTATTATTTTAAAATCATAGACTGGTTTAGTCGATATTGTCATGTTTTTATTCTCTCAAAGAAATCTGAAGCCTTTAGCCAGTTTGTTGTCTATTTCAATGAAGTTACTAAATATCATAATTGCTAAATGAAAAATGTTATCTTTGATGGAGGAGGAGAGTTCAACTCTCATGAATTTATCAATTTTCTCAAATCAAAGGGAATAAATGTTCAAGTCACGGCTCCCTACACGCCACAGCAGAATTCAGCTGCTGAGAGAGGGAATCGAACCACATCAGAAAAGGCCCGCTGTCTTCTAAAACAAGCGAATTTGCCCTCATCTTACTGGGCAGAAGCCGTTACTACCTCGGTATTCCTTGAAAATATCACTCCTACTGAAAATCTTCAATGGAAAAGTCCCTACGAATAATGGTTTGGTAAAAATTTCGATGTCAAGCTTCTCCGACCTTTTGGCTGTTTGTCATACATCAACATACCCAAAGAACATAGGCAAGGGAAGTTTTCAGACACCTCAAAAAGGGGCTTATTTGTCGGTTATCAAATAGGAATGCACAATTGGCGTATTCTTACGGCAAATGGCAAGATAGAAAGAAGTCATGATGTGAAGTTTGTTGAAACTGAATTCCCGGTTATTTCTCTTTTCACATTGTGTAATAAAGAAACTTGGATGGAGGTGGATGACGTTTTGCAAGGTGATAACATGAACTCTCATCAAGACCAGTTCTAAGAAGACACGACTCATTCTCAAATCGATAATTCCGACTCAAATGATATAGACACCTTCTTTACTGCCGGGAACGATTCTGTGAATGTGAACCAACTTGATGAACCTTTGGAGTTACAGTCATTGTTGCCTCCAAAGAAACCAAAACCAGGATGGGATTATGTTCTAACATCTGATGTTGCTCCCAAAGATATTTCTTCAAAAATCAGTACGGGTTTTATTCTCAATTCAAGAAGGTGTGCAAATCTGGCGATCGACTTGGAAGCTAATTGGGAGAGGGAGATGTGTGAATCACTTGAATACGCAAAACTGGTAACAGTGGATCAAGACACTATTCCAAAAACTTTTAAATTGGCCATGCTGTCATCGGAAGCGGAATCTTGGAAGTCGGCTGTTGAAGACAAACTAGATTTGTCAGCTTGCTACAATGTTTAGCAAGCCAACATTGACACAAAATATTTAAAGATAATGAAAATAGTTAAAATAAATTAATAAAAATACAAAAATAATAATAATATAAATAAAACAATAAAATATAACCAAAAAATATACAAAAAGTACATTAAGGAGTCACAAAAATCAAAAATATTATTACATATTTGGAATCCTTGACAAAAATTAACCCCAGTCACTCAGCAAAGGTATGGGAAAAAAATAACTCCTTCTATTTTATTTTTTATATTTAAGCAAAATAGAAGGAAACCCCTGAAAACCAAGAAACCCTGAATTCAGATGTAATGACTACTCACGTATGGGTATGTAGTATCAAATTATACTTAAAATTCAGGTGTGGTGTATGGTTTAAGAGATAATTGCATATTTGTAATTATGTCAATAGTTGTCAAATGGCGTGGGTGCTGATATAAGCTGCCCAGTGCCATAATAAATTGGTGTCAAATGACACGGGAGCTGACATAATCAGTGCCGTGGATAAAATGTCAAAAAAATAAAATTGCCTTATATAATCCAGCTGAGAGATTCCCGCGGGCCTGAATGGGCCAAAACCGCGTTGTTCAAATGACGTGGGCAATAGTGCAAAAACCTATTCCCACCACATTCAAAAATACTAAATAGTATCTAGACACTTCTCCCCGTGGAAGTATCTATTTTTCCCATAAAATAAACACATTGAACTACCCAGGAAGAATAGAAAAAATTATTGGAAATAAAAATTCAATAGAAATAATAATTTTCAAATATTAGGTTCAATAAAAAAGTGACATTTATGATTCAAAAAATCATAACTCTGTCAGAACATTCGTGAAAAATACATAGAAATTATAGAAAGAACCCTTGCTTGACGTATTCCCAAGGATAAATTAGACAGGTAATAGAATTGAGTCATTTGAAATACTCAATGCCCACAAGATTGCGCTATTTTACTAAATAATGACATTTACACGTCATGGGAACTTTATAGTACCCTCAGGGCGCCACAAGAGGGCCTGAACAGATATAAAAGGACCTCCATCTTCGTCCTGATCCTCCTCATTCACTTTTACACATCACTTATATATTCATACTATATTCTTGCCTCATCAACTGCGCCCAGGATCCATGAATCTAGTGATACTTAAAATTCTGAACTCTGTTTCTGCTCAACAGACTAAACTTAAGCTACTCAAATCAATTCCTCATCTTGAGTCACAGTTAGTGGTAAGGATACTAACCCTCAAAAAAGTAGTAAGTACTTTTTTTAGTATATTTTCTGCACTTAACTTATCATAGGGCTTTAAATCACCCCTGCGTAGCAGGCCCCTACTCTCAGGGCTTTAAATAACCCCAGTACCTTACTGACCCCTGTTTTATTTGAAGGGTTGTTGAAAACTACCCCTATTTTTGAAAAAATAGGTCCCTTCTATAAAAAGAAAGGGCATTAAATAACCCCAGCTCAGCTGGCCCCTTATCTTAAAATTCCTCATTTAAAAATATCAAAAATATATAAAATTATTAAAAAGGATTTAAATATAAATAAAAATCTTATAAACCACTTCTTTGCACTGTGTGTAGCTAGTAGAGTTAGGCTCTAGGAATCACATAGGCTGACAAGATTCTATGAAAAGGCTGGGAGTCTGGAAAATCATACCGATTCCAGCAAGTACCGCATTGTTCAACACTGTTTGGGGGTTTAGAAAAAAGAAGGATGCAAATGGAAATGTCCTAAAATTCAAGGCACGTCTTTTTGGACAAGGAAATCATCAAGTATTTGGTGAAGATAACATTGAGACATATGCCCCAGCTGGAAGATCCACCGCTCTCCGAGCTGCAATACATGCGGGACTCTCTAAAAACTACGATATACACCAGATGGACACAAAGAACGCATTCTTAAACGGCCTCTTAGACGAAGACATCTACTTAAGAGCTCCATCAGGTGTAGTGGTTCCTCCGGGACACTGTTTGAAGCTTCCGAAATCTATTTACGGGCTCAAACAAGCGCCCAGGGTCTGGTATAAAGAACTAAAAATGTTCTTTCTCTCCATTAATTTCAAACCATCAACCTCAGATCCATGCCTATTTATATCGCAGTATTCACGTTGGGAGTGCTTTGTTCACGTATACGTCGACGATACGGTCATCATCAGCAAAGACGTTAAAAAATTTAAAAAACTTATTTCTGAACGCTTCTTAATGGAAGATCTAGGAGAAGCTAAGCTACTTCTCGGAATCAAACTAACCCGCACTGGTAATCAAATGACCTTCTCTCAGAAAACTCACATGAAAAAGATTCTAGAACATCATAATCTGTCAAGCTGTAAACCAGTCCCAACTCCGATGGCTCCAAAAACCAGACTGATTAAGGCTACTGAAGAAGATCAACAAAAATTTGCTGACACGGGGTTCAAATGCAGGACATCTGTTGGTTTGCTCAGCTATCTGGCTGTCTTGACGAGACCAGATATTGCTTTCGCTGTTTCACAACTTTCCCAACATCTAGAGAAACCAGGCATGGTGCACTGGAAAGCTGTTATTCATCTAGTCCGTTAAATAGCAGGCACTCTTGAACTTGGTATCACTATAGTTAGTTATTCGGTGCAAATTCAATTATCAATTTTTACTGATTTGGATCATGCTAACTGTGAAGACACTAGAAGGTCCTATTCCGGCTATATCTGTCAGTTAGGAAAATCACTTATATCTTGGCAATCAAAGAAGCAACATACTGTTAGTACATCAGTCACCGAAGCAGAATATCAAGCCCTCGACGATGGTCTGCAAGAAGCAGTATGGCTATCTTATTTATGTACTTTGCTGAACATTAAACTTTCGATGGTTCCTCAATTGCAAGTGGACAATCAAAGTGCAATAGCCCTCTCTCATAATCCACAGTATCAATCAAGATCTAAAGCTTGAGACGTTAGATTTCACTGGATCAGAGAGAAGGTAGAAAGGAAAGAGGCAAACTTCAACTATATTCCAACAAATGATAACTTATCAGACTTCTGCACAAAAGATCTCGAGAGAATTAAACATGAAAAGGCTTTAGATTCTATGAAATTGAAGATTCAATGATTGAAGGGGGGTATCAAGACGTCAAGAATTCCTGAAGTTAGACCTAACGGCTGCGCAGCAATGATAAACATAGTTTCACTTCCGAAACCTAATTTCCTACTACTTAAGTAGTTCCAATTTACGTTGTAGTATTTTCTCCAGTGTTTTTTATCTGTTTAAATATAAATCAAAACATTTAACTTAAACACGCTCTACTTGCGTCTTGCTTCTTTAGGTCTGCACTCATCCATTATTTCTTTCCGTCTTGTCTATCATTCATTCATCTCATCATCAACAATCTTGTTAATTCTATTCTTTCATTTCAACATCAGGTGTGCTTCCCTCCAATACTTGCTTGTCTAAGTCTTGTGTATCTAACACAACCTGGTTCTTAAAAGGTGTGCTTCACTCCAATACTCGCTTGTCTAAGTCTTGTGTATCTAACACAACCTGGTTCTTAAAAGGTGTGCTTCACTCCAATACTCGCTTGTCTAAGTCTTGTGTATCTAACACAACCTGGTTCTTAAAAGGTGTGCTTCACTCCAATACTCGCTTGTCTAAGTCTTGTGTATCTAACACAACCTGGTTCTTAAAAGGTGTGCTTCACTCCAATACTCGCTTGTCTAAGTCTTGTGTATCTAACACAACCTGGTTCTTAAAAGGTGTGCTTCACTCCAATACTCGCTTGTCTAAGTCTTGTGTATCTAACACAACCTGGTTCTTAAAAGGTGTGCTTCACTCCAATACTCGCTTGTCTAAGTCTTGTGTATCTAACACAACCTGGTTCTTAAAAGGTGTGCTTCACTCCAATACTCGCTTGTCTAAGTCTTGTGTATCTAACACAACCTGGTTCTTAAAAGACCATTATTTTCAGAACCTTTATACAAAAATTGTATGATGTAGATGATCAGCAATTTTCTTTACAAGAATCCATGCAACTTCCGCCATTTGTCTCTTTCTTTCTTCTGGTATTGGTTCCAATGCACTTTCATATATAACATGTTCTAGATTTTTATATTCTAAGTAAATGATAATCTTTCGAGCCCATACAGTATAATTTGTGCCATCAAATATTGGAATGGCGTCATTATTGTCTTTTTCGTTGAGGGTTATCAATTGTGAAGACGCCAGTTGTGCAGATGGAGTTGCCTCCAGTGGCACAATTCTCGGTGGCATTTTATTTAAGCTGAATTAGTTCTCTGCTCTTTCTTGTTGTCTGGTTTGTTATGCTAATTCTGCTGATGTTTGGTCCTTTGTTCCCGAGACTGTAAATCTGAGAAATTTGAAACAACTAAGAGATTCATTTCTTCAGATACTTATATTCTATAATGAATATTTATAAATTAAAGTGACTAGATACAAAATTAATCACCTAAGAGCAGAGACTATTCTTCGCTCTATAAAGTCAGAAGTAAAGGAAATAGAATAAAATGTAATGAAATAAAAGTATATATATATCGCTTAGTTACGATTCAGATATTTGATTGAGTGGTGGTTTGATATGTTGTTTTTCCACTATATTTTGCTTTCATCCTCATTTTCCTTCTTGAATATTTTCTATTTTTATTTATTTTCATATATTTTAATAATAAATAAAATAGTCGTTTTTATCAAAAACATAACTTGGTAGTCTTATGTTTTTGATTATTCCTCTAATGTTAATCTTGGTAGTCATTATCATTAGTGGTTTATTTAGTAATCTAATGTAATTTGTGGTAGTTAGTTATATTAGTTCTTTTAGTCATCTTTATTCATAACCTTGTTATTTATATTAAGATGAATTTTATAGTCACTTTAGTCTAAATACATGGTAGTTGTTTAGTCTAATTTTATTTAGTCCTGATTCCTTGTTGTGTCTCAGATGAACCATATTATCCTGTCTCCATTTTAGTGTTACAGATGACCTCTTTATTATCCTGTCTCCATTTTAGTGTTACAGATGAATTAGATGAAAATAGTCCTGACCGCGTTGTAGTCTCTCAGATGGACATGTCACATTTGTGTGACATGTAATATTTTTTTTATACTCTTCTCTTGCTTTGAAAAAAAAATCATTGAGTTAGAGTCTTTTTGTTCATTAAAACATCAGCTCCCAGTTTCACACTCCTCGGTCAAAACCTCTTCATTAATTCTTAACTTTACCATCTAAAGGAAATGATCTGCTTAAAAACAACATGATAGATATATCTGTTTTCTTTTTTTTAGATGCTTAATTTTTCTCTTATTATTGTTGCAACATAAATATGTTTATCATGATGTTAGTCGCTCTTCCTCTTTTTTTATTTTTGTGAATGAGAAAAAAAACTTTACTTTTTATTTAGGATGAGTAGTTTTGCTTGTGCCTTTTCACACTTTGGTCAGAATTATTATTTTTATTGCTCCTCTCTGCCGGTGGTGCTGAGGAAATGTGATCAATTAATGCAATGGTTTGCCTGTGTTTGGTGGACACAGCTCAGTTAGAAATCTGCTTTCTATCTTTGCACATTAACTATGACTCATGTCATTGTTTCTCTGGCCGCTGAGCCATCATCTGCATTTCGCTTTCCTCTAATGCATGCGGGATTATCCACGCTTCTTGCCTCATCTGCAGTGCAGAATGATTAGCAGATATTCTAATTATTTTAGTTTCTTTTACGAGCTCACCTTGTTTTTCTTTATGCATTTTTACATAATCCGTTGCATCTATTAGAGTAGATAGTACACAAGGACAACTTAAGTCAATAGTCATATGCAAATAGGCCATGAGAGTATAAGATGTTGGGTAGATGGGAACGGAGATGTGTGAGAAGGAAGGGTGAAGCAGTTAGGGTTTCGGGATATTGTAGACATGTAACATACATGTCACAAGTGAGATCCCTAGTTATATAAGCCGAGCCACAAGCGACACAGAATTCTCTTTCTTCACGGAAGATTGGGATTCCCGTGCCGTGCCGTGAGCTTACCGTTCCGTTGAACGCTATAACTAGGTATGTGTTTCTTATCATTCATCTCTATGCAATTACACCAAAGATTGGGATTCCCGTGCCGCGCCGTGAGCTTACCGTTCCATCAAATGCTATAACTAGGTGCCCGTACCTTATAGTTCATTACAGGTTAAAAGCCGGCTCAGCGTTAGCGTGTGGACGGCAGTAATTCCAAATTATTTATTCGGTGATCTATCCTCGCGATAAACAGCAATGGGTGATTCAAGTAGAAACTTACCTACTATGGCACAATTAGTCGGTGAAATCACCTCCATGCGGGAAGATATGGTTAAAATTAAAGAATCGAACCGCGAAGATTTGATAAAAATCAAAGAATTGAACAACGAGGAAGTTAGACAAATCAAACAGCGTATCATTGCACCTACTGTTTCAGCTGGCGGAATACTTGCGAAATTCCTCAAAGCACCAATGACTGTCTTCAATGACGTTAATCCAAAGAAACCAATCCTCAAATTTGATGGGGACAATTATCCGCAATGGGATAATACAATAGACAAATTGCTCAAGCACGTCTTTACAACCAATGAATCATTCGTAGCACGAATTGCTAATTTTGATTCCCTCGATATTTCTCAAAATCGAGCGGTCGCAATATTCTTGCAAAACACAATCGACAATGAATTATATGGCGTTATTGAAGCCTCTAAGGAAGTCAAAGCAAGGAAGATATACAAAACCTTAAAAAATAAATGTAAACAATCCGATCGACACCATTGGATACTATTAGAAGATAGATTTGTTACGCTCATGAAAGACAAAGAAGGCACAAATCAAAAGTGGCTCACTTCATGGCATGCCGCGATGGCTGATGTAGTACGACTTGATATTAAAAGGGATGAACTTATTGGATTATTTCTCCAAGCTACTTCTAAAGCGCCTAAAGTATTGGACAGCAAAACCTACAACTACTCAATCACGCAGCAACTAGAAAGTATGACAAAAACTCTGACTTTTGACCAAGTTGCGACCTTTCGCAGTGCGGCAATAGGCCAATTCAAAAATCATTCGGGCAACGATGACAGTTTTGATCTTATGGAAATCGACAAGATACAATCTATTAAGCCCAACAAATACCAACCACCGCAAAAACGTTATCAATCAGGCGGTAATCAACACCGTTGATCAATCTCTAAAGCTAAAAATAATCAAGGCAGGATACAATCCGATTTGTTGAAAGATCGATATGGGCACTCATGCTTATATTGCAAAGAACCAACTCATGAATATGCTGATTGCGAAGAATTTTGGGACAATGTCCACACTGGGAAAATTGAACCCCCACCAAATAATCATGAACAAAAGAATTATCAATATCTACTACCCGCCCGACCACGTGCGGAATTGAACCAGAGAATATGGCATGTTGGTTTGATCGACAGTAGTGACGGACAAGTCTTACTAGATTCGGGAGCTTCTGCCCATGTAAGTGGAAATTCAAAGTTTTTTTGTTTAAAACAAAAACTAATTACACCACGTACATTCCACTTGGCTGTTGATGAATGCAACGTTGCAATCGACTCTATCAGCCGTCTCACGATTCCGACCCCAACAGGGAACTTGATAATTAATAATGTTTACTACTATGAAGGCATTTACGGAATAATTTTATCTACTGGCAGATTATTAGTTGATAAATGGAAAATTCAATATAATGGTTTAGAATGTACTTTATATGATCCTGATATGAATGTGTATAAAACTTAGTTTCATAACTACTGCTGGAATATTGTTACTCAAAATAATTTTCAATTAAACAAAATAAGTCAAAAACCTTCATTCAACCCTTACCTATGGCACGTGAGATTGGGACATGTGTCAGAACAAATAGTGAAGAAATTCTTAAAGAAATTTTATCCTGAGTTGAACATTAGAAACTGGAAGTCTTTCTTTTGTGAACGTTGCGCAAAGTCCAAGAGCATTGACCAGAGATCAAGAGGCACAGATTTGAATATACCCCGCCATGAACCACTAGATCTTATGGTAAGTGAATTCGCGGGACCTTTTGCTTTAGATGTATACGGATGTAGGTATCTTCTAACGTTACGGGATCACTCAACGACGTATGTTTACACAGCTAAGTTAGAATCAAGAGCGGAAGTTCCCAATGAAATTTTAGAATGGATTCATCACATTAAAAATGTCGTAGGGAAGTTTCCTAAATACATTAGGACCAACAACGCCGCGGAATACTCTGGATCACTAAAGAACAGATTAAGAGAATTAGGAATTATAACATCTGTTATTCCTCCTTACCACCCCAAACAAAATGGTGAGGCGGAACACTTGAATCGGACACCTGGTGATGCAACAAGAACAATGCTAAATGAGAGTGGTTTACCTTAGACTTTTTGGGGAGATGCTTACCAAACGGCATCACACATACACAACCGGATTCCAAATAGTAGAACGGTCAACAAAACACCACTTGAATTACTCTATGGAATTGACCCCAATCCAGATTCATTATACCCATTTGGAGCGCAGGCATTAGTCCATATACCAAAATTTCATAGGGACAAACTAGATGATAGGGCACAAGAATGCCGCTTGATCGGATACCCGAGATCAGGCAGTGGTTGGCTATTCTTCTCACCACGCGAAGCTCGTTAGATTCACTCAAGGTCAGCTATTTTCCCTGAATATCAACATCTTCCTGTAAAAAAGAACAGCAAAAAGAACGATCTGGATTTCATACTCAATCAAATACAAATGAAGCTAGGAAAAGTTCCAACTGATGAAATCACAAGAATCGAAGAGGAAAATATGAAAACAATCCCTCATCCTGATTGGGAGAAGTTACCCAAAAACATCAAACAAGCCCTGAACGGCTACAACTCTTCAGAATGGAAGGATGCAGCTAATTATGAAATGAATCAATTTGACAATCTTGAATTCTGGGAACCGGTCCAACCCCATGCATATATGAAGACTCTTGGAGCACAATGGGTCTTTTCCATCAAACATAAAGCGGATGGTACCATAGAAAAATACCATGCTTGATATTTTGCAAAAGGTTTTGGCCAACAACTTGGTATTGATTTTAATGAAACTTAAGCCCCAACGGCTTCTTTGATGACGTTGAGGATGCTATTATCTATGGCAAACCGGTACAAATACCCCACAGCTTCTTTTGACATAAGTTCTGCTTACTTATACAGCCCAATAACTGAAGAAGTCTACGTGCAACCACCAGTTGAAATCCGCCCGCAATGGAAAGGCAGGGTGATGCGCCTTGTCAGAAGCTGTGATGCCAGGGACTATAAACCCTTTAGCTACACACTCTGCAAGGTTTTTGGTAAATAGTATTGACACTATTTTGGCACGGTTTGGTGCAAGTAATGGTTTAATAATAATATATATATATATATATTTTATTTTGGTAATTTCTATCAGAGGGGCCAGATAAACTGGGGTTGTTTATCCCTCTGAAGAAATAAGGGGCCAGAGCGTGCTCTGGGGTATTTGTAACCCTTTTTAAGTTGTTGAACAACTTGTATTTGGGGCCTGACCAAGATCAGGGGTGATTTATCCCAATATACCACGACGTGGTGAAGTCTTAATGACTTTTAAGAGGAAGTCAGAAGACTTACCTGGGTCCAAATCACGACGGAGGAGGTGTTTAGGAAGCGTGGTTGATGGTGGAAGGCAGACTGGAAAGCTGAAGGGAATCCAGAG
>JNCO01008355.1:0-11476 GCA_000785685.1 Uromyces viciae-fabae | reverse complement strand
AATAAATAAATAAATAAATAAATAAATAAATAAATAAATGAATAAATAAATAAATAAATAAATAAATAAATAAATCAATAAATAAATAAATAAATAAATAAATATAGGATATGAATATGCAGGGATTGGGAGGGGCTTACCTGGGGAGAATTCATTAACAATAAAAAAAGAAAAGAAAAACAAAAACAGAATGCCATTTTTTTGTCAGTTCTAATTCTTCAGGACTTTGGAATCACCCCATAAATCAGTGGGAATTAGGCTATGGGGGTGAAGTGGTTTACCTGGTGAGAATTGATTGAAAACAAAACCAAAAATAGTTAAAATTAATGATTATTTTTTTTCAAGTCATATAAGTGTAGAGAATTAGTTATATAATTTTTTCTTACCTGTAAGTTTTTTGATGAGTTTTCTTTTCTTAAGTGTTCAAAGCTGATTTTGTTGCTTTGATTGCCTTTGGTTGATTCACTTGTTTGGAAAATCATCAGAGTGGATAGGAGGAAAAAGTTGACCCTGCTCATCAACTCTATTGCCTTGAGAACCCAAACTTTGGGGGTTTTCCTTGGGTGGTTTAATGCAGGATTTGAACAAAAAGTGTGCACCAACCTCCAACATTGCCTGCACATCCAAAGGTGGTGCATGAAAGCTTTTGGGTGGTGCAAAAAAGGACCCCCAAAATATGATATAATTATTATTATAAGCTATTATCTAATATTCTTATATAACAATTATATTGATTTATTATTTCACATTTTAATTTAACAATTATCTTAATTTTTTATTTGATATTTTTGATATAGTAGTTATCTTACTTTATTATTTAATATTTTAGCATAACTTAATAATATTATTATATTATTAATGATTTTAAAATGGTTATAAGTGTCATCTTTGTTCCATCTTTTTAATTTTTATTGATTTGCTTTGATTCATTGTTGTTCTTGATGATTTTTTTATAGCTTTTTACCAAAAAGAAAAAAAGGAAGAACAGCAATCATCAGTTTGAAATTAAAAATTAATAATTGATTTATATTGTTTGAGAATTCATTTTTATAAAAAGAATCAATGACAAAATGTTGATACTGAGAATTTGACAACTAAAAGTTGAGTAAAAAGCTAAACGCTCTTTGTCACTGAGTTTTGTGATTGAAAGAGTTTAAGAATAATTGAACTCAATAGTTTTATCTCAGTTCAGAAAGCAAGTCTCTTTATAGAGCTTGCTTACATAATCAAAGAAGAAAAAATAAACCAAATCACACAGAATTAAATAGAAAGTAAAAAGATAATAGTATTTCAATAAGTAACTCAATAAAAAAATGGGGCAGGCACTATTAGGAAATTTATATTGTCTCTAACAGTCTGAAGGCATCTTTAGTATACATAATATATTGAGTAGAAGGAGTTTAGAGTAATTTTACAGTTAAGCAGTAGTTTACTTTATTTTGATATTAATATTTAGATAGATAGAAGTGTTAATTTCCTAGGCTTTTTTCCACTCACACCCTTTAGTTTTTTTTCTTTCTAAAAAAAATGAATAAAAAAATAATAAAAATAATAAAATAATTTCTTCAGTCTTTTAAAATTAATAGTATAGTTTTCCATTTGTTTGTAGTTACATCTGGAATTCCTTAAGATAATTAATGTGTAGTTGTTAATTATCTTGATTATCCTTAGATCATGCGTAGTTATGATTTAAGTAGTTTTTAGTTATCTCAGGCCATGTGTAGCTGTGGTTTTAAAAAGTTTAAGAGTTCTTCATGTGTAGTTGTGAGGTTATCTCCATAGTCAAGTTTTCCCTCATGTGTAGTTGTGGGTTCATACTTTGATTTCTTAACATCTCATGTGTAGTTGTGGGATATTTCCTTTTCATGTGTAGTTGTGAAAAGGGTTTCATTATTTTTTAATATGTCACATTTCTGTGACATATCTATCTTCTTTATATTTTGCTTTTGCTTGATGGAATAAAAATTCATGAGTTCAAGCAAGAAAATTTTCTTCAATCTAAAATTTGCAACAATTAGCTCCTCTTTCAACTGATGCCCTCAAAATTCTCCCACTCTCTCAGTTTTTCAAGGCTATAAAGTTAACAAGAAGTTTTATATTTAAATACATTTAATCTTGAGTCATACTAATTCCAACTGAAACATCATTTTTAATTTTTAATTATTATTTTTATTTAATTTTAATTTTAATATTTAATTTTAATTTAATTTATTTTACTCTCTGTGGTATTATTATGTCAAAAGCAATTTTAAATGTTTAATTTAATCTGTTATTTTTATTTTATTAAATTGAGAATATTCTGCTTTTTGGAAAAAAGTTCACCTTGGTTTCTTCATTCTTTCTGGTTGTATGTTTGCTATGTTTAACACAGTTCTGGGGCCTGATCAATGACCACAGGTGTGGTTTCAACCCAGATCTTAAAATTTTCCAGAGGAGAATCACTCAGTCAGAGGTCCAAAACATTTTAAACAATGAGTTCAGACATAAGTAAAAAAAATCCGGAATGAGTTGGGCAATTCAGAGGGGAGAAAGAGATTATCGGAGGCTTACTTTTACTGAATTTACTGAATTTAGCGACCATCAAGTAGGCTAGATAATAAAATTCTGGTATTTTGTAAGCTGGTAGATGACTGGATGCTAAAGGGTCAAAGGAAAGCCTCTTTTTTTGCTCAGAACTCTGAGGTGCTTTGTTGGAATTCTTTTCCTTTACATTAATTTGGGACTGGAGAAATTAAGTTTTACTTGTTTCTTCCGTGGTATCATAATTTGAGGAATTATTTGTTTGGCAATTTTATTGCATCATTTGTATTAGTTACAGGTGGTCAAGTGAAATATCCCAACGTATAACATAGCTGTGTTTCTAAAATCTGTATTCAGAATTTGGGATGAAATATTGGTCATGTGCTTAGCTTTCTCCAATAGAAGGCCAGTATTGTGCTTCAGCATAAATTAGGGGGTTTCAGAGTAGACCCCACGCATGCATGCAGTTAATTTTGAGAAATTCTGAGATCTATTTCAAGGTAAAAGCTGGATGCTCTATTGGTTGAGTTTGTTGAGTGGAAAGAGTTTTAAAAGAATCAACTCAATGGTTTTGTTTCAATGGGTGAGCAGGCCTATTTAAAGGTCCTGCTTACATAATCAAAACAAATACAAAAGAGCAAAACATTTTCAAAGAAAAATAAAAATGGAAAATTGGAAAGATAGGAAGTTTAGTAAATAGTTTTAGTTTTCAACTCAAGAGTATTATTGGGGCAGGTCTAATGACAAACTGTGTTATCTTGATAGCCTGAAAGCATTTTAACTGAGAGTTACTAGAAGTAGATAAAGTAGTTGTTTGAATAGTTTAATATATTTTAATATTAATACTTAGATAGATAGAAGTTAGTTTAATAGAAATATATTTTAATAGTTTAATAGATAGTTTAATAGATAGTTTAATAGATAGTTTAATAGATAGTTTAATAGATAGTTTAATAGAATAGTTATTTAGTTTTTTGGATTAAGAAGAATAGTTTTATTTAATAGTTATTTGAACATTATTCATACAAAATTCCCACAAATTTTTCATGTTGACCTGCACCCCGCCAAAACACAAGTTTACTCTGAGCCCCCCATCCCCGCTTCTTTTTGAAAAATTTACTTCTCTCACTCAGACATACCATTCTTCTTACCTCTACCCTCTCAACTCCTCACCAATGACCCCATCACCTCCAATCAATTCATTCCTCTCTCTCATTATGCCACAGACTTCACAACAAGCCTCAACAATCCAGAACTTAAATAACTAACTCTGGCTGCACCTTCTTGACTGGGGCTTTGAAAGCCTGATGGACAATAACATCCAATTCAGCAAGGAATTGGACATCAACTACATTGTTCTTCACCTTATTGCCATTGAGAATCAACACTATCTGAACCCTTGAAAACCGGTGGCACAAACACCAGATTTATTTGATTTCTTTCTTACTCTTGATGCTGGATAATTTAAGCCAGAATTCCGGATGTCTGCAGAATCACTTGTACACCTTCTAAATACTATTCAAGATCATCCTACCTTCTACAACCAATCCGATATTCCTCAAGCTCCCCCTCTCCAGCAAATTCTTGTCACCCTAAAGCAGCTTGGAACTTTCGGAAATGGTGCATCTGTGGGAATGCAGGCTTGATTCTTTCACATATCGGAAGGCACCATTATCACTTATTCAGCTGGGGTCATAGAGGCTATACTCTCATTGGAACAATTTTTCATTTTAATTCATTGCATTTTGTTTGTCCAACACTGATACATTTTTTTTTGCCTTTTTTTCTTCTCATTTGCTTAGCTCCTTGTCCCCTGGCCCAACACAAATGGACGCAAGGTTATCTCAAGCCAAATTTCCAAAACCGCTGGGTTCTAGGCCTGTGTAGGTTTCATTTATAGCACCCTTTTCCCATTATCCAATTGACCCCAGATAGATCCACAAGATTACTATTCACACAAAGGCCACTATGGTGTGGTGGACCTCATTTTTTGTGATGAAAAGAGGAGAATCCTCTACAACTTCAGTGGATGGCTATTTTGCTGCCATGATTCTCGCCTCTGGTGAGCTCAACCCAAAATGCATGGACCTCTTTTCACGTGGTGAATACTTGTTAGTCAATTCAGCTTTCCCACCGCAGATCAACCTAGTCCAAGCCTTTAAGAAACCTCCGCACGGATCCCTACCGAAAGATAAGAAACAATTAAATCATAATCTGAGCTCCCTATGTGTTGAGCTACAAAGAGGATGAAGAACATGATGAAGAACAAGATTATGTTGTTTTTGACAGCCTCCCTCGCCGCGGTGAAAAAAGCTGGGGAAGACACCTATGTGAGTGTGTCTTCACTGAGGTATGTGACTACTTAGAAGGATAAGTCACCAATGTCTTCCTTGCTCTGTCTTTGTTGATCTGTCTTCTTTGTTTTTTACTCAGTATTAATTTTTCTTTCTTTTTCTTTACTCGGTATTACTTTTTTTTCTGGCCACTCAATCTGTACACTTTTTTTTTTTTTTTGAAATGAATACAAATGTTCCCAATCAACCCCCCACTTTTGTCTTTTAAATTTTTCTAGTTCCTTTCTTGATCTCTATTTTTTTAGCTCTATTTCTATTTCTTTTCTCTATCTCTTTTTCTTCTTTTAGCTCTATTTCTGTTTCTTTTCTCTATCTCTTGTTCTTCTTTTAGCTCTATTTATATTTCTATTTCTTTTCTATATCTTGCTTTCTTTTTTGTTTTTGCTCTATTTCTACTTCTTTTCTATATCTTGCCTTCTTATTTTATTTTAGCTCTATTTCTATTTATTTTCTATATCTTGCTTTCTTATTTCTTTAGCTCAATTTCTATTTATTTTATCTATCTCACTTCCATCTTTTATTAGCTATCTCTATCTGTATTCTTTTTGTTTTGAAATAAATTACTGTGTCCCACAACTTTCTCTTGAAATTAAATCCCAATCACAGTGTTGTGTTTCACATGCCTTAATACAGCAAATTGTTCAAAAAGATAAACAAAATATGTGAAACTTAATTGCAAAAAATAAAGAAATAACCTCAACGCCACCAGCATCTGAGAAAGTTAAAGAGAAAAAGATAATAAATTTCATATAGAAAAAATCAAAAATAAACATAAACACCGCCAAAATCTTAGGAAAAACCACTGAGACCATTTGAGAAATTCAATAGAATAAAAAATTTGAATAGAAAAAAATTGAAAAATCGAAATCAACACTGCCGGCACTGACATCCGAGAAAAGTAATCTGAATTAAAATTGAAATGAATAAGTGGTATTCTGAGTGTTTTTATTCTGAGTATTCTTCTTCTTCTTCTTCTTCAGAGGGATAATCATAACTTCCTTAGTCCCCAAAAGCTGGATTGGAAAATTCTTTGGTGATTAAATCAGCTATTTCTTCTTTACCATAACCTTGTTCTTGGAGTTCTCTCATGCACATCAGTTTCACTTCCATTGATTTTTCTTGCACTTGGTGGGTATCAATTTTGTGTTTGGTTATCATTGATTGCATGAAAATTTTTTCAATTGTTTTTTTTTTGAGCTTGTGCTGTGTTGAACCTGAGGACAAGTGGTATTTTTTTTTCTTTTCCTTTTCCTTTTTCTTTTTTTTTTTCACTTGCTGGTTAAATAATTTATTCAGAGGGACGTGGATACCTGCCACTACTGGCTATGCTAGAGATTAAATTGTTGGCAACTGGGTAGGAGGTGGTATCATCAGTGGTGAGATTAGAGCGCAATTGTAATGGCTATGTGCATGAGTGTGACCCCATTACTGGTTCCAAAATATCCCAGTAGCAACAGATGCTCTTGAGGTTATTCTTCACGGTTTGATGCCGTTGACCTCATCACACTCTAGAATCCCGGAACCAGTGGGCTGCTACGCTGCGCTATTTGGGTGCTACCAATGGTGCAACAGCTACGCTAAGTTAATTTAGCGCCGCTACTCTTGTAGCTTAGCAGTTACCCGCTAACTCCCTGGGGGTTTAGCTTTAGCTGTAGCTCTTTTGCGCTGAATATATCGCTACTTTAGATTTTGAACCACTACACAAATTTCCAAGAATTTTGAGCTTAGCGTTCCAAGCCCTCTAAAGCTACATTTTAGCGAAAAATTAGCTTGTAGCTGTTATCTGAAGCTAATTTAGCTGATAGATGGAGCTAATTATGAATTAGCACTCAGAGATTTTATTATTTCTAGCGTCAGACTGCAAATTACAGCTATTTTAAAAGTGCTACAACTACAGCTACACTACTACTATACTAACAGGCAGCTGTGCATATGGTTAGCATGGCTATTCCAAAAAATATCCCCAATGGGAATAGAGCCAGGGACCCAAAGGTTACCCCTGAAACAGCGGTGGGTAGTCAGGAAGCCAAAAACTCACTGCTATGCCAGGAAAAGTACGTCCAATTTTTTAGATTTATCACTCAATTGATTCAGTTTTTTTTTATTATGATTAAAAGACTTTTTTTATTATTATTATGTTTTTTTCCTCCTGCTTGCCAGAAAAAACCAATAGGAATAATAAATCATTTTTTTTATATCTATTGCTCAATTTTTTTTTTTTTTTTTTTTTTTTTTACTAAACTGTTTTTTTTTTTTTTTTCAATTCCAATCCACCAGCCCTACCCCAAACCAGTTTGCTGGTAAGTTGTTGTCTTTTTTTTTTACTCAACTTTTTTTTTTTTTCCACTCGCATTCACCAGCTCTACCAAAATCCCATCCAATCCTACCAGTTTGCTCCAGTCGTAAGTCGTTCTTTTTTTTTCTTTTTTTTTTTTTGACTCAACTTTATTCTTTTTTTTTTTCCACTCGCATCCACCAGCTCTACCAAAATCCCAACCAATCCGACCAGTTCGCTGGCTCCAGTCGTAAGTCATTTTTTTTTCTTTTTCTTTTTCTTTTTCTTTTTGTTTTTTCTCCTTCAAATCTCATCCACTTTATCCTCCCCACTCACCCTATCAGTTCGCTTGGTAAGTCATTTCATTCTTTTTTTTTTTTTTTTAAAGCTGACCATATCACTTTGCCTTGCTACCATACCTGCCTAGACCCACCAACCCGCCTTGCTACCCTGCCGACTGACTACCCTTCCAAGCAACTACCTGCCTCCTAGCTACCCTGCTAAGCGACTACCTGCCTCCTAGCTACCCTGCCGAGCGACTACCCTGCAAAGCAACTACCTGCCTCCTAGCTACCCTGCTGAGAAACTACCCTTCTGAGCCTCTGCCAAGCTACCCTGCCTGCCTCCTAGCTACCCTGCTAAGCCTCTGCCAAGCTACCCTGCCTGCCTCCTAGCTACCCTACCAAGCCTCTGCCAAGCTACCCTGCCAAGCCTCTGACAAGCTACCCTTCCTGCCTCCTAGCTATCCTTCTGAGCCTCTGCCGAGCTACCCTGCCTGCTGCCTGCCTGCCTCCTAGCAACAGTGGGCCGCTACGCTACGCTGCGCTATTTGGGCCCTACGCTAACGTGTAGCGGCAAATTTTTTTGCCACATTGTTGTAGCATTGGCGGGGTTTTTACGCCGCTACAAGGTAGCTGTAGCATAGCGTAAAAACCCGGAGGCTCCCTTTTTGTAGCGTTAGCTCCAAAAAGAGGGCCGCTACACTCACCGGTAGTGTAGCGCCAAAAAAAACCCATTAGCGTAGCTTAGCTGGCCGCTACGCTACCCAAATTCCAAGAGATGGGTAGCGTTAGCGGCCTTCATGGAACAACCACTAACGCTATGCTACTGCTACCTCTCTCTTTTTTTTTTTTGTAGCGTTAGCGGGCCAAAATAGCCCGCTAACAGTAGCGCTTTTGTAGTGTAGCTTAATAAGCTATGCTATGCTACGCTACACACTTTGGGTAGCGTAGCTGGCCCAGTGTTGCTCCTAGCTACCCTGCCTGCCTCCTAGCTACGCTGCTGAGCCTCTGCCAAGCTACCTTACCTGCCGCCTGCCTGCCTCCTAGCTCCCCTTCCGAGCCTCTGCCGCGCTACCCTGCCTGCCTCCTAGCTACCCTGCCAAGCCTCTGCCGAGCTACCCTTCCTTCTGCCTGCCTGCCTCCTAGCTACCCTGCCAAGCTACCTCCCTGCCTGCCTGCCCTGCCAAAGCTGCTAGAATGCCTAATTGCTACCCTGCCTGCCTATCTGTGAGACCCGCCAAGCAACCTGCCGGCCCTGCCATGCCACCCAATGCTACTAGCCTACCTTCACGACCTGCCAAGCTACCTGCCAACCCTGTCTGGATACCTGCCTGCCCAGCCATGCCATCTGACACTACTAGCCTACCTACCCGCCCCGCCAAGCCACTTGCCTGCCGAGCCTGATCATCTTTTGCCCCTGCTAAGTTGTGAGTTTTTTTTTTATAATATTAATCCTTCCTCTTCTTTATTGTCCGACTCGCTCACCCCTCACCTCACTGTCATTGGAATCAGAGAATCAATCACCAATAGACCTAGGCAGATATCTTCCCCCCCTTCCTCCCCTCCCTTCTCTTCCTCCTTCCTTAAAATGTCTTGTATGTTACTTTTAATTTTTTTTTATTATACTGACATAATGTTTTCTCATCATTTTTATCTTGTTTTGTCTGTATATTTCCTCTTTTTTTAGGCAACCTACTTCTCATCAGGAGTACTCAGTCAAAACAAATACCCAAGGTGCCATGCTTCAGAAATTATCCATCAAAAACAATGTTCATGAAGCCTTGAGTTGTAATCATACTAGTCTTCTACTTTATATGTGTAAACCCTCACCTGTAGAACTTTATAATGAATTTGATCCTTGATTTGAAAAATAAATTCTCACTCAATCTAGTTTAAACAAAGCCATAAATTTTGTAAAATCCCCATCTTTTAAGTGATTTGATCTTCCCACTACTCAAGTTATGTTTTTTGATTGTCATTCACAAAATTGTCTTATTGGATTTGGATTGGATTTGTCAAGTTTACACCTTTTGCCTCAATGACTCCAAAAGAAATAAATGATCTAGAATTCCTATGCTATTATTTTCAAAAGAACAAGTCATTTTCCAGCCCAATCTCTAGCTTCAATGGACCTTCTCTTTGGGGGAAGATGAATATGATAGGCTAGCGTCAGTGCCAGAAGCCAAATGAAAGAATCGGCTTATATTTAGCTCAGCCCAAAATCACTCCAAAACTTGAAGAATTTATTGAGTTTATGACTACTGATGGCCCTCATGCAGCTGAGATCATTGGAAATTCTTTTGAACAACATGCCAATTGGCATTCCATCATTATCAGATACTAGGTTAAACAAAGAAGGCACTAAATTTTTAGCTTTTACTTCAATTTCTTATACTTATGATGGCTTCTTCAATAAGCCACATATTTACAAAAGTGATACTTCTGAATTTGCATTCGTGCAGTGGATTCATACTCATTCCAAAACTGGAAAGATTGCAACTAAAGCTGATGGTTTTGATGTGCTAGGGGGTGATTTTGTTTTTCCTGATTGTAACTTTGGTCTCAATTAATAACTTGGAAACTTAAGGATGTATTTCAGTCAGAAAAATAAAAATAACAAGAATGAGATGAACAAGAATGAAAAATAAGGAAGAAGAATAAAAGCGCTACCTTAAGGACAGAATCTAGTATAAATAAGATAGACTGAAAATATTTTTAAGACTGAAATAAAAACTAAGAAATAAAATTTAATCTTGATGAGTTGTTTTGATGAGAATTTTAATAATGAAAAATATAAAAAATAAAATACCAATGGTTAAGATTTTTTTATCCAATGTATGGACTGGTGCTAGCTTTTGCTTTGATTCTGATTAAGACTGAAAATAAAAAATGAATTAAAAATAAAATAAAAAATAAAAATGTTAAAAAAATGTTTTCTTTTAGTGATTTGATGATTTTGTTGAATTGTTGAGAAAAATAAAATACCAGTGTCTTGAATCCAGAGCTCTTTCACTCTTGTCTTCTTGATTTTGATCTTGTTTATTTTTAAGAAGATGAGAGAAACAAAATCAAATGAAAAAAAAATTTGAAGTATGATTAAACCTGAATTTTCAAAGTTAGACCCCTTGGCTGATACTAGTCTTGAATTTTGACACATCCCCATGCTTGATGCCGCTAGAGCAGAAAGCACTTTAGTCATTAATGGTCTTCAAGGCTCTTGTTATTGAGATTCTTCCTTCTGGTTTAGTCAAAAAATCTGCTCAATTCATCGTGGTTTTTACATATTCCAATTTTATTTTTCTTAATTTAATTTCATTTCTAATAAAATGGAACTTCAAAGACATGTGTTTTGTTTTAAAATTGTTGTGATTTTATTCATTGTTTGCTAGTTCTATTGCGCCTTGATTGTCTTCATAAATTGTAGTAGGAATTGAGAATTGAATGTTAAATATTTTTTTAAGAAGTATTTTAATCCACATAATTTCTTTTGTCATGTCACAGATTGCCTTATATTCAGCTTCAGTTGAAGAAAGAGAAATTTTTGCTTGTTTCTTTGAGCGCCATGAGATTGCATTATTGTTAAAAATGACTAAACAACCTGAGATTGATCTACTAGAATCCGGACAATTGGCCCAATCTGCATCAGTATATGCTCATAATGAGTTCATGTTAGAAGAATTTTTCCTGATCTTGATGCCTAGATGTTTTGTGTGTTTTAAATATTGAAAAATCTGTTTAGCTGCTTACCAGTGATTTATTCCAGGATTGATCAAAAATTGAGAAAGAGATTTCACTGCGTAGGTAATGTCTGGTCTAGAAGTTGTGCTTAAAAAGTTGAGAGCGCCCACTATTGTTCTCAAATTAATATTCAATTTCTTACATTGTTCTATTTGTTGTTTGTTTGCTTTAATTAATCTTCCTTGAGGATTTAGAGGAGTTTTCTTGGGATATAAATCATTCAATTCAAAGCGCAATAACATGTTTTAAATATAATGTTCTTGATTTATTAAAACTGAGTTTTGTTGTTGCGTAATTTTCATTCCAAG
>JNCO01008354.1:0-11477 GCA_000785685.1 Uromyces viciae-fabae | reverse complement strand
GGATCCAGTTGAGGAATGCCTCAATCTGAAGAAAGGGGCCATTGAAAATTGGGCCGTCGGAGGTGCGGAACCGCTCTAGATCGATCCGCCCCGATTCCAACCTGTAAGAATGGGTGTCTGATTGTCGCGGCACATCTTCCTCGGTCTTGGTAGATAAGAGTAACAGTGCGTCCTCTAGTCTCGCAATTCGTTCCGCACTCATCGCGCGGTCCATTTGGGCTTGGACGATACTCGCGTGTTGCGCAGCCATCAGTCGTTGAAGGTAGTCTCGGGTCGACAAGTTTTCCGCCTTATCGTGTTTGTCCACTGGAGTGTTAGACGAACGCGGAAGATCTGGCTTGGACGGTTCGCTTGGTATCTCGAGCGTCGGACGAGCAGAAAGGGCAGGAGTTACAGGGGTAGTACTCGCCATGTCTTCAATCAGTTGTGGGTCTTCTTGGTCGTGTGAGGGGGTTTCTTGAATGGGAAGGTCACTGGTTGAAGTACTAGGTAGAAATTGTAAAGGTTCGGTTATAGCGCTCAGTGGAGAGGTATCGAGTGAGGGATAGGAGGTTGTTTCGACGCGTCTATCTTTAAGGGCGGCTTCACGCTTGTCGTCAATTTTCTTTTTTCGTCGTTCCGCGTTTGCAGCTCTGATTATAGCTTCTGGGTCTGCTAATGGGAAGAGTGGTTCTGGGTCTGACCGCGTTGGCATCAACTAGGTCACGATTTGAAAGGTTCGAGGAAAAAAAAAAGTGTAAGAGTTCCAATTGAACTCTCACTGTATGGACAGAACGGACGGATTACAACAGACTCTGTGTCTGAGGGGAGATTCTAGAACCTTGGTTTGTTTTAATTGCACTAGTTCAGTAGAAAGAAATAATAAGAATCTCTCAGTAAGTACAATGAAGAAAAAAGGAAGAGAATATAAAAAGGAGATGGATAAAGGTAAAAATAAGAAGAAGTAAAGGAATTGAGATCAATATGAGAATTGGGGTTGGACTTACCTAGTTCAGTAGAAAGAAATAATAAGAATCTCTGCTGAACTAGGTAGTGAGAATTGAGAACTAAATATTACTTGATTATGTAATCTTGCGGGCTTGATGTAGTCTTTGGGGTTTGTAGTTGATGGTGAAATCCAGAAGGGGTTTTACACCCAAGATCCATAATTGTTGGTGAACAATCGTTTCCCTTGCAGGTCAATACGGTAGTGCCGCTTGACAGGTCGCATGAGGTGCTGAAATACAATTTGCGCAAGTTGCAAAGTTAATATTCAGGTCGTTGTATTGATACCTACAAATACCCCTCACATATCTAAATACGTTTGATGTTCTTTCAACCACACCCTAATGTTCAATGCCTCACATGGAAATATATTGTCAATCCATCAGTAGATTAACATATGATTTTTTGTAAAGGGATAGTTCACCATACATAAGTCCTACCGATATGGTATTAATCGTTATATATACTGTTCCTGTGATCATATCACACTCGCGAAATTGCTGGTCACTTTCCGAGACTCCTTGATGCGGCAGGTTGAACTTCTTCAAAGCTTGCGTTTTAGGTTCCTTAGGTATATCACAGTGCTAATGATGGGCTAAGTCTTTTAGTTCAGTCACTTTACATACCAACGTAACAAATATTGGTGCCTGATCAGTTTAAGTTACCAGATGTAGATATGAGTAAACACATTTGCTTTCCCGACAGCTAATGGAATCCCCTGACATATCCATGAATATACTACATATCTGTCATTGTTCATAACCCTTAGCCACCATAGACGATCTTCACACTAGTATAAGTAGGGAGATTGATAGCGTCAGCGTCGGGTCATCGGGCGATTTCTTCAAGAGGAAGAAGTCGAGATAAAACTATTTACCAAATAATTAACGCATCTGTTCCTGTCTATTACGTCCTTATGGCTGGTAACCGCAAACCCTCACATCCTGTCCATGCACACGGAGTATTTGAGTTATTGGATGAGGTAAGAAGGCCCTTGCGCGTAGTATAACTTTGGAAGACATGAACTGACCCTTTGGACCCCATAGCATGAGCCAGTATTGGCCAACGGGAGCAAATATGGTTGGTTCACATTCAACGCGGTGATCGGTGTTGCGGGCTTGGATTCTTTAAAAACCAGAGACATTGGGCTACAGGCAACAGCAAATACATCTCAAGGGAACGCGTTAGAAGCAAACTCCCTCTATTCAGGATCAGTGCGAATTGTCAAGCCTACTGGAAGCAATGTCTTTATAGCGTACTTTGTTCCAGGTCAACCTTACAAGATTGACAAATCTGGAACAAACAAAGAAGCTCCTACAAATCAAATGTCCGTCTCTGGATTCGGGATAATAATAACGAGGGAGGAGATCGTCGATGAGTCCACGGGCAAGGATCTCTTGCGTTGCCAGGTTCGGCACTCAGACTGGGATAGTAAAGTACGACGCTCTCATTTTAATGTGTATATCCATTAGCTAATGACGCTCAAAGGCCTCCAGCGCAGCATTGTATGATTTGGTTTATTTGACCCTCAAACAGGGAAACCTAACAAAGTCATTTGGCTTATTTCAACTTGGCCGGGAAGTGCTGTTGACCGGGAATATTGTCAACTGGGACGATGAATTGAGCACTTGGATTGTACAAGTGAGCGACTAATTTAGCCAGAGTATATGTTTAAATTGATTACTTACCGTTTTAACGAAAGACAAACACTGTTAGCGTCGCCACTGGTCATCAACCAGCTAAAGGTACTGTGGAGGTTACTGGGAAGAATGTAGGCAGCACGCCAGGCTGCTCGCGTAATATGTAAGAATTGATTTCGTTCACTTTGCAATTGTTTGTACTGACGTTATATTGTAGCGTTTGGGGTAAATCAGCGGCAGAGCCTGGTGCTCCCTCAAGCATTCTAGCTTCCAGCAGTGTGATAATGTCAAGTCCAGTCCGAGAGAACGGAACCCGGGAAGATGGGGAGGTGCTTGAGCGGTCTATAAGCTCGCCATTGCAGAGTACATGTGGTAAAAAAGAATTAAAAGCGATATGCTAGCGGACGGTTACAAACGGCTTAAAGTGTTGAATAGTACATGAGAGGTGCGAGATGCAGGGATGACATTAGAACTTTGTTTAATTTTACACTTCCCTGTATACTGTACTCCTGCGTCAATGATTTTGTAATGTCGTATGAGTATAAATCATTCATTTTAACAAAATAACTGCCTTCAACGTGTGCTATGCCTACTTCAATCCAATTGACCCTGTGAGTTTGCTGTTACAATTGACATTTGAATTATTTGACTCATGTTTGTGTATTAGCAATGGTAACCGTGGTTTAGCAGTGACAAGTCCACTAAATAACAATGAAGAGTCCATAAAAGATTGCTTCCTCTTGGAAATCCCGCTCGACTTGGGTACAAATGATGACGAGTGCAAGTACTGCGGTGCACTGCATTGGAAATGGGAGCGCCAGAAGGGCAAATGGCTAGCGGATAGCGCAGTCTACACTCCATGCGGCCAACGTGGGTTAATACAACTGCCAAATGATTCAATAGCAAGAAGCGACTTCAACCCTCTCCTTCTGGACATGTTTTATGGAAATAGCCGAGGTGAGTTTAACACGAGTGTGAATACTAAGGAACTGCCTAATGGGTGCTTTTCATAGAATTCAAGTACTTCTGCAACAATGCTAGGTCATTCAATAACGCTCTGACATTCACTTTGTTGGGTGCAAAGTTTGGACGAAAACGTTTAGCTCAGGGCGAGGACTATTTTTGTTCAGGATATCTGGCGAACTTCACCATCTCATGGGGCCAATGTATCCCTCCAATGGGGGAATTGGTAAATTTGCCCAAATTTTTGTTATTGGCGATGGCGGTGATTATGAACTCCAAATGCGGCAGAGGGGAAACAATGCACCACTTTTAAGCGAAAACCTCTTGAAATGGCAGCAGTTTTTGAACACAAACAATCCTTATGCCAGGCTTTACAAATCAGCAGTAGCAGTACATTCTGTAAACCCAAGAACAAAGTTTGTTATTAAATCAGCACAAGACCGGTACCTCTCTTCAAGAAGTTACTCAAAGCCAACAGTTGATGAGATTGCTATCGTAATGGAGGACCCTTCAGAATTTGTGGGCCCGCGCGAAATTGTCTTGCACCAAAGGAGTGGTGGGTTGAAGCAGATTTCAGACTTGCACTCAGGCTATCTAGCACTTCGTTATCCCATCTTCTTCCCTTATGGACAACAGCAATGGCACCCAGAATATACCATTCCCAACATTCAGCGTAAGCAATTTGAGGGATTTTATAGCTACTGATACTGACATCTGTTCTACTCTAGGGCGAGGTGGAAGGGTAACCCAACTTGAATGGTACTCATACCTTTTATTTGATCGAATCGGTAAAGCAAACATGATATTGCTTGGCAAGAGGCTTTACCAAGAGTTTCTGGTCGACCTCTATGTATGCGTTGAAAGAAGAAGACTCAATTATATACGGAAGGAGCAGGTCGCCTTGAAGGTTGATATGTACAGGGGTCCCACAGAAGCTTTAGATACCAAAGGCGACATTATGGGGAAGAAAATCATACTTCCATCTACCTTTATTGGTGGCCCAAGGGCCATGGTACAACTTTACCAAGATGCAATGATTCTGGTAAATGAGTCCGGCAGGCCTTCCCTTTTTTTAACGATGACGGCTAATCCAAAGTGGAGTGAGATAACAAGTGCTTTAAACTCGGACGATATTTCAAACGACAGGCCTGATTTGATAACCAGAGTATTCCACATGAAGCTGCAACTTTTGCTGGATGACTTGAAGAGGAATGAACACTTGGGGAAGATATTATCATATGTCTATACTATTGAATTCCAAAAGCAAGGAATGCTCCATGCACACATTATTATTATTTTAGATTATAACTCAATACCAACCACAAGCGAGAAGATCGATATGTTGGTGACAGCAGAATTTCTGAATCCTCTCTTAGAACCAAGGCTGTATGAGACGGTAACACGGTGCATGTTGCATGGTCCATGTAAGCCTGGGATGCTGTAAAAATATCACAACTAAATTAAAATAAATAATAAATAACAAAAACATTTTTATGAAAAACAAAACAATTAAGAATAGAAATATTTTTACCTAAAGGCAAAACTAAAGTTGCCAATAAAGTTAAGATAATAGTTATAAATGTTTTTGATGAATAAAGATGAATAATAATTTTAATAAATAAAATATTTATTTTAATAAATTAAAATATTTTAGTCTTGATTATTTTAATAAGATAATTTTATAAACTATTTTAATAAGATAATTTTCTTTTTTATAATGATGAAATAAATTGATTTTTAATTTTTAAGAATGTTTTCTTTTTTATATTTTATATTTTTAATGTTCTTTTATTTTGATTTTAATTTAAGATAATAGTTATAAATGTTTTTGATGAATAAAGATTAATAATAATTTTAATAACTAAAATATTTATTTTAATAAATTCAAATATTTTAGTCTTGATTATTTTAATAAGATAATTTTATAAACTATTTTAATAAGATAATTTTCTTTTTTATAATGATGAAATAAATTGATTTTTAATTTTTAAGAATGTTTTCTTTTTTATATTTTATATTTTTAATGTTCTTTTATTTTGATTTTAATTTTTATTTAATTATTTTAATATTGTTTTATTTTTTGATTTATTTTATTTTTCTTCTTGTTGACCGTTTTACTGTTTTCTTTTAATGTTAAAGAACAAACAAATTAGTTAGTTTTGTCAAAAAATAAAATATTTTAAAGATTATGACGTCATGATTGCTGTTGACCAAAACGGTCAATGACGTCATAAAATAAAAATTTCGTAGGAATAAAAATTAAAACAAATTAAAATTAAAATAATTTTAAATAATTTGCTGTGGTATTATGACGTCACAAAGCAAATTATTTAAACAAAGCACTTACGCTTAAAAACCAAATTAATTATTTCAAAGATAAAAATAAATTTATTTATTTAGCTTAATTAATTTATTGTTTTCTTTGGATCATAAAATATTAAGTTAAAAATGTTATTAATAAATTTATTTTAATAAAATATTTTGTTTTTATTTTTAATAAAATAAATCTTCTGATTTTAATTCATTTTGCCGAATCCTCACTTAGAACCAAGACTGTATGAGACGGTAACACGGTGCATGTTGCATGGTCCATGTAAGCCTGGGATGCGATGTTGGAATGGAACGGGCTGCCAATACCACTTTCCACGTGAATATAACGAGCTGACAGTAATTGCAGCTGACCGGTTCCCCAAGTATCTTCGCCGAAACGACGGCAAAGAGGTATTGAAGAATGGACATACCTATACAAATCAAGATGTTGTTGCCTACAATAAATACTTGAAATTACGCTATGATTGTCATATCAATGTAGAAATACCTGTAAACCTTAAAGATGTCAAGTATCTCTACAAATATATATGCAAAGGCGAAGATAGGGCACATCTTGCATTGGAAAAAGAAGATGAAACAAAAGCCTTCATCGATGGCCGTTACATTGGCCCCTCAGAAGGTGAGCAATACTGCATTCTATCATTGCCTTTTTTACTGACCACTGGGGTTAGCTGCATGGCACCTGTTTCAGTACCCACTATCAGGACGAGATCTGGCGGTAACACGTTTGGGTATTCACCTCGAACACCAGCAGGCCATCTATTTCACGGATGAGGAAGGTGCATTGCAACAAATTTTGAGTGGCAAAGCGGAAAGGACAACATTAACCGGATTCTTCAGATTAAACGAAGAAAACATCATTGGGTGTGGTGTTCCTGCTCGAACGCTTCTGTATCAAGATATCCCTAAATATTTCACCTGGAACAAAAAAACTAAACAATGGGCCGGTCGCAAGACAGTCTCATCCTCCATTGGAAGGATCTTCTTTGCAAGGATCACTGAAGGGGAAAGGTATTACCTGAGGCTTCTTCTACTCCATCGGAAAGGTGTAACATCCTTCAAAGAACTTCGGACCTATGAAGGAATCATATACAATAGCTATCGCGAAAACGCAAACGCCATGGGGCTGCTCCAGTCGGATTGTGATTACAATGAGTCATTGAACGAGGCCACTAGCTTTATGACCGGATATGCTCTTCGGCAGTTGTTTGTTGTGATTTTGATATTCAGTCCACCATCAGACCCGAAGCGCCTACTCATAGAGCATTTGCCTACACTATCAGACAATTGTTCCTATTTACTGTATCACTCCTTTGGCTTGTTGGCCGCGGACAAAGATAAAATTAAAGACTTTTGCATGTTCCAGTTGCAAAAACTTTTGGCAAATCATGGGAGAAGTTTGGGAGATGTTGGATTAGATGGAGAAGGAATGGACTTTTTGAGTTTTTTAGGATCAGGATTGAGTGATGTTGGTGAAGCGTTGATCAACTTTATTGACTACTCTGACGAATGGATAAATGGTTTGACCGAGGAACAAAGAAGATTATTTCTCACCATTACTGAAGGCTTACAGTCCAACAACAGCAACTTATACTTTTTGGAGGGGCCAGGAGGATTGGGCAAAACTTATGTCATCAATGGCATCATCAGTTTTTGTCAGAAGAAGGAGGTCAATGTCTTACCAGTATCTTCATCTGGGATTTCTGCGTTGTTGCTTAATGGAGGAGCAACGGCGCATTCTGCACTCGGCATCCCGATACAGGTTGATGGTGCGGCAACTTGCACTTGGATGCATTCCGACAAACAAGCGCAATCATTGCGGTTAGTGAAACTGCTCATTTGGGACGAGATTAGTATGCAGCACAAGCACGCCATTGAATGTGTTGAGAGATCCTTCCGTGATCTTTTATATCGAGACGAATGGTTCGGTGGTATCAATGTGCTCTTCTCTGGCGATTTTAGACAAATCTTACCCGTGGTCAGGCGAGGAAGTCTTGAAGACCAAGCCGATGCCTGCTTGAAGTCTTCGCAACTATGGCAGTCAGTGATCAAGTTGAAATTGTGGACAAACTTACGCCTTGCACAATCACACACGAGCCTTAGCGCGACAGAATCAAATGATTATTTACAATACGCGGACTGGCTATTAAAAATAGGTGAAGGAACTGATCAACCTTCTGATACGGCACTGGTAAACATAAAACTCAAGAACTTATATAAATCTCCCGTAGGAGAAGACGTTGTTGGGAAAGTGCTAAACTTCTTGTATGGTGATCTGCCCCGTGTCAGTTATAGCTTCGCAGGCAACGATTTCCTGCACTATGATAGAAATTGCTGTATTGTGACCCCCTTAAATGTTGATGTTGCAATGTTGAACGACTTGATATCGAAAATGCTACCTGGAATTTCCATGGTCTCAAAGTCTCTTGATGTCGTTGACATTGACACACCACAATCAGTCCCCGAAGAAGTGTTATATTCCTTCAATCCATCAGGTTTTCCACCGCACATTATGCATCTCAAGAAAAATATGGTCGTCATGTTGCTCAGGAATTTGAATGTTGCTAATGGCCTCTTCAATGGTACACGGCTATTGATCAAAGACCTCAAGCCTCACGTAATCCTTTGCACTGTTGTTACTGGGAGTCACATCGGAACTGTGGTAATGATACCAAAAATTACCCTGAAGGTCAAGGGTCAAGGCGATCTTGGAGTCTCATTTCAAAGGTATCAATTCCCTATAGTACCAGCGTTTGCGTTGACGATAAACAAGTCACAGGGACAAGTTTTTGATTTCATTGGGGTTTTTTGCCAAACACGGTCTTTGCTCACGGGCAACTATATGTCGCGCTTTCACGAACAAAAAAGCCTGATGGCATTATGGTGGGAATCGTTACGGCACATGAGTCACCTTCGACGTACAACGTGGTTTGCCGAAGGATATTGGGATGACTTTAGGGGCATGTCCCTGCACCAGTGTAATCTTAGCTCACATTGACTGGTGACCGCCACGGTTGAGATGGAAAAATATAGCCATGTTGATAATAATCAATTTTGACTCTTCCATTTGTATTGCATCATGCCCTTTCCCTACGGCCATAGTGCCTAAGACTTGAAATCAAATCAAATCTCATTATACCATCCTTTTGAGATTAGGTTTAGTCAAAGGGCCAGCCAGTAGCCTATCAGGATGAATAGGAGTGTATCCCTTTTGCAACAATCGCTTGCCTACGTTGACGCAAACACTTAAATTTGTACCTCGACACTGTCCACATTGATTGTTGAGTCCTGGGTCATGCATGTGCTGGCTTCAGCACATGTTCTCCGGTCATCATGAGCATAGTAAAAATGCTGACTGAAACAAGGTCTCAACAGAGTACGATGGAACACCTTTGAGGAATCTATGTGGTCATCTTGCGGGTGAAGTGATCTGAGCTTCATGCCCGCAATGCTCAGGCACAACCTAAACATGTTTACCGGCTCAAATGGTTGCCATTTTGGTACGTAACTTACATTGTAACAGGACTTTCTATGATTGAGGTTTAGCCTTAGCAATCCTTTGATTCAATGTATCTACTGAGCGCTCATGTTGTTGGTGCCGTGGACAACTCATACTTGTTCAGGATTTAGATCTCGCGGTTTGACAGGGCGGCGGAGCCGCCCCTGGACCCTAGTCTGAGCTTCAAAATTTTGGCAATTAGGGAGACTTTTCTCTTTGCCACTAAACAGAAAAGCAGAATTTCATCGACTGTCTCTAGTGGCTCTTTGCCCGTACTGATAATGTATTGAAGTGGTGATAACTCTGAGGTGGTTAAACAGGAAGAATGTTAAAATAATAATAACTATGTTTATTGCTGAGGATAAATCTACGGTGGTAAACATGTAAAGGGGATGTGAATGGGTGAGGAGGAAAAGATTGTGAACAAGCTCTATTTATAGAGAAATAAATCCTCTTGTGAATACAAGATAAAATCAACAACAACACAGCTAAGTTATGAATAAGGAAACTGTAATAAAACAATAGAAAAACAATAAATACAACTTGAAACAAAAGAATGAAAAATAACTATGACAATATTTATTGCTAAGAATAAATCTATGGTGGTAAACATGTAAGGATGGGGATATGAATGGGTGAGGAGGAAAAGACTGTGAACAAGCTCTATTTATAGAGAAATAAATCCTCTTGTGAATACAAGATAAAATCAACAACAACACAGCTAAGTTATGAATAAGGAAACTGTAATAAAACAATAGAAAAACAATAAATACAACTTGAAACAAAAGAATGAATGGAAAAGGAAATGTTAAAAATATATGGTCCATGGCTTCATGGAAATATTCTTTGTTAAAGTAGAAATTACTTTCTTCTGATAAAGGAAAGGATTTGTTGTCACTCTGACCTGAGAAAGGAATTTCTTTTCTTTTCTTTCTTTCTTATCTTCATGCTTTTCTTCTTTTCTTTAATGGAGAATTCTTTTCTTCTCTTGCATACATTATGCTTGATATGTAATTTCCTTTTTCTAGATGTTTTCCAACCAGTTGCTTTAAAAGTAAAAACAGGTTTTCTAATATGTATTTTACTTAAATTTGAATGCATTTCTAAATGCAATTCATCAATCTTTACTTTGTTATCTTTGAATAGTAATTGAGGTGAAATAACTAATTCATCATAAGTGTCAAAGATTTCTTGTTCAATTAATGAACATAACATTGAACTTCCCTTTACAGGGATTACTTCCTCAACAAGGGGAAGGAAGAATGCATGATACGATAACAGGAGAGGAATGAGGAAGAAACTCACCTTGAATTTATAGCTGTTTTTTTTTCAAGACTTGAGCTGTTTGATCATGAAACAATAGAATTGTTGTTAGCTATTCATCATTTGAAGATTGCTGCATCGGGTTTATACTGGAGTGGAATAAAATAAAACAAAAATTAATCTAACCTATTTTGGGGGTTTTCAACCATTATAAGTAGCCCAATTTAGACTGGCCTGGTTTCTTATCGGAGGTCATTGCTCGTTTGTCATTGGAAGGATATCGGCCTAGTTTCAGAGTGGATCAGAATCAATTTTTTTCAATCGACTGATCCGAATTGGGATCGGGCCCGAACTTTTAATATTACACCCCTGGCAATACAGGAGGGTCTCGACTTTTCCCTCGGCCCGGTCTAGCGATAAGGAATCGATTACATAATAGTGAAAATTAGAAAAAAAAAAAAAAAAGAAAAAATAATGAATAAATAAAAAAAAAAAAAAATTTTACAAATTGAATAAAAAAAGTTTTAGAAATTGAATAAACATTTCAAATAATATTGAATAAAAGCTAAAAATAATATTGAATAAAAAAAAATTAAAAAAATAAATAAATAAACAATATCTAAAATTAATACCTCCTAAGCAAGAGGATAAACTGTCATATAAATCATTTCAACATAAAGTATAATTAAAATAATAGAAACAACAAATTAAAATAAATACCCCCTAAACAAGAGGATAAACTGTTCTACTCAACAAATAATTTAAAAATAAAAAAAAATAGACAAATTCAAAACAAA